>CM077095.1:134624183-134731917 GCA_039513925.1 Platanthera zijinensis
TTTTTTTCCCAGCTAGGGCTCGACAAAAAAGGCGCAGCCGCTCCTCCCTCCGTTTCTCCCGTCCAGGCCGCCGCAAAAGGAGCAGCCCGCTCCTCCCTCTCCCTCTCCCTCTCCGACCGCCGCCCAAGCAAGGAGCAGCCCGTGCCGCCTCTTTCTCTCCCTCCCCGGCCGCCGCCCAAGCAAGGAGCAGCCCGTGCTGCCTCTTTCTCTCTCTCCGGCCGCCGCCCAAGCAAGGAGCAGCCCGTGCCGCCTCTTTCTCCCTCTCGACTGCCGCCCAAGCAAGGAGCAGCCCGTGCCGCCTCTTTCTCTCTCTCCGGCCGCCGCCCAAGCAAGGAGCCCCAGCCCGTGCCGCCTCTTTCTCTCTCTCCGGCCGCCGCATAAGCAAGGAGCAAGCCTCCCTCCTCCCGACCTTCTCTCCCACAACTCCTTGAAGTCATGGAGGCCGGGAAAAACCTCCGCCGACGCCATTTGGAGCACGATCGGCCATGGAGAGGCTCGGCCATGGAGGGAAAAATCACTTGGAGCTTCTTACTCTCCAACGGAGGTCGGATCCGTGCATGGACAACCCTACAGACGCTAGACGTCGAGCCTTGGGCATTGTGCGCGGTTGCGGCTCCATCAAAACACGCGTCAAGGGTAACAAATTTTCTACTTGGGCAGGTGAAGCCCTTAATTTTCATACTTGCATGGAAGCCCCTCTCCACCAACGGGTGGGGTAAGGGAGCTCTCCGACGGGTCGACATGTGCGTCCCCGTAATTAGTTGCATTAGCACCCGGAAGCGTGAGTACGAGTTTAGGCATGCTGTGTGAAGCCCATCCGGACGGCGAGCCGGATTGGTGATGTTCTGGGGTTCTCGGAGAAGACTCCGTGGAAGTTGTTTATTAGCCGCTTGCAGGGAATACGCACCATAGCCCCAATAAAGGGGATGTGCGCAATATGTTCGGCCCGCTTATGATTAGCCGACTGATGCCTAGTTGGCTGCCGCTCGTCGAGACGTTGGCGTACAGGTGCTACAGTGCCAAGCGGGGAATAGCGGGCTTAAGCCCCAGTTTGTGCCGGCCCAAGAAGGCCTAGTTTGTTTATGTTGCCAGCCTGCGTGCCGAAGTATGGAATTTATATTCCTGTAATTTTAAATATCTGCGATGCTCTGTGGCGGGCATAGAAGGCCTATGTTATGATTTTAGCGGCCCAATTGGGTCTGCGTAGAGTAGGGCTGTGAGGCGGTATTACGCCATTAAAAGGCGGGCGGGGAACAGTTTCATAGACCCGAGGTGGCACCACTAGTTCAGAAGGAGTGGACCTTGAGATCCTCCTTAGATGTTCCGGTCGGCCAAGAGAGCCCTCCGAAGGTGCCTTAGCTCAGCCCTTGGCTTGGGAGGGGAAGAATTTGTTAGTCTTCCGGGTATGCGGTGAGTCCTCCACGCTGAGGCCTTGGGTCTGTCCCTTGTGTTCCTAGCCTTGAGCCTAGATTGTTCACTTGAGTGTAGTAGGTGTGCGGTCACCCCTTCCCCAAGGGTCGAACTCCACAGAGGCCGATTTTTCGGTTTCAACAATACTGACTTTTCTCCATCCTTTTTCTTGTAGATCGAGGCCCAGGCTCAAATTGTCGTTACTTGGAATAAACACTACGTGAGCTTGAAAGACAGGTATCTGGCTCTTCAGGAAAAGTTTCGGGCGGGGGCGAGCTCACTCGCTGCTCTGAGAGATGATCATGATCGGGGTATTTCCAGATTTCGCCGGATCGGATCAGAGCTGAAGGCAGAATTGGAGGAGACTCAGGCGTCCTTGGAGGTGGAGAAATCCCTGGTGGAGAGGACTGCACAGATGCTAAAGTGTGCCCATGGGGAGACTCCTCGTTTAGAGACAGTGCTTCACACGACGAAGGCTCAAATGGAGATGTTATCTTCTGATAGTCGTGTCTCAGAGTTAAAGGTTGTTGGTCTTGCTGAATACATGGATTCCTGGGATGCGATATGTTCTGCTTTAGTTTTGATGATATCTCAGATGATGAGAGTCTGAGTCTTGATCCTGATTCGGCCGCGGCTGATGTGTAGCGGCGTGGTTTCTTTATGCTTATATTTGCGTGTTTGCATTTTTCTTTTTCTGGTCTAATATATTGTATGTTGCCTTTATTGTTTGGCAGTTCTGATCAATGCATTTGCGCATGTATCTGTATGTTGCTATGATGATGATGTTCTTTTTCTTCTTTTTGCTTGAATGTTGTTTAACTTGCGATGTTGTTTTGTGCGGGCTGTGATTGCGGCTTAGCTTGTTTATGACTGGTTTGTGACCTAGTTTACACGAGGATCTCTCGCGACTTAATTTTCACGGGGATCGCCCGCGGCTTAATTTGCACGAGGATCGCCCGTGGCTTAATTTGCACGGGGATCGCCTGCGGCTTAATTTACACGGGGATCGCCCGCGGCTTAGTCATGAGGGGGGCATGCCCTGACGATGTCGTGGTATAGAAAGGCAGGTTCGGTGAATAGCTTTTATATTCAAACCGCATGTGCAGTCTTACCTATTTCGCACGAGGATCGCTCGCGACTTAATTTGCACGGGGATCGCCCGCAGCTTAATTTGCACGGGGATCGCTTGCGGCTTAATTTGCACGGGATCGCCCGTGACTTAATTTGCACGGGGATCGCCCGCGGCTTAATTTGCACAGGGATTGCCCGTGGGTTAATTTGCTTGAAATTGTTGAACAGGAAACACAATACTTTGAATAACAGATTGTCTACACACGTCCAGGCTTGCGGTTCTTACACTTTATAGAGTTCAAACATGATAAAAATACTTTTAGAAGCTCGAAATAAGGAATTACTGATAGAACCGACGCAGGTTTTGTGCATTTCATGTCTGGAGTAGGGTATTTCCCTCTGCGTTTCTCAGCTTATAGGTTCCTAGCTTCACAATCGTGGTGATGGTTGACGGTCCTTCCCATGAAGGAGAGAGCTTGTCCCCTTGTGGTCCCTTGCCGACAGCTTCTATACTTCGAAGAACCAAATCTCTGACGTTGATAGGTCTAGATTTCATCTTTCTATTGTAATGCCGCGCTACACGTTGCTGATAGACGACAGTGCGAAGAGATGCAACTTCTCGAAGTTCGTGGATCAGATCTAGACTCTCTCGGAGGGCTTCATCATTCTGTTATTGGTTGAAGTTGGATACTCGTGGATCTGAGATGCCGATGTCAACTGGGATGATTGCTTCCGTGCCATAACAAAGTTTATACGGTGTTTCTCCGATCGAGGTTCTTTCCGTGGTTTGATATGCCCATAAAACGTTGGGTAGTGCGTCGAACCATTGCCCCCCGGCTTCTTGCAGTCGTGTTTTTAATCCTTTCAAAATTGTTCGATTGGTCGCCTCAATCTGCCTGTTGGTTTGTGGTGCTCCACAGTAGTGTGTCGTAGATTAATCTTTATTCCTCGCACATTTTTGTGAAGGATCTTCCCGTGAATTGAGTCTCGTTGTCTGTGATGATGATTGCGGGGATGTCGAAACGGCAGACAATATTCTTCCACACGAATTGTTTGGTGTTTTCTTCAGTAATCTTAGACAAAGGTTCTGCTTCAATCCACTTGGTGAAATAATCAATGACCATTATGATGAACTTCCCTGCCCTGAGACTTGGGGTAGGGGTCCAAGAAGGTTGATTCCCCATTGCATAGACGATCATGCTCCTTGCAGCATGGTGAGGGAAACCGACAGTTGTCGAGGAATATTCACATGCAACTGGCAACTTCTGCATTTTTGGACAAAATCAGTCGCTTCCTTTTTCATCGAGGGCCAGTAGAAGCCTTGACGTAATATCTTTCGTGCCAGAGCCTTTTTGCCTAGATGTTCCCCGCAGACTCCTTTGTGAACTTCTCGCAAGGCGTATTCTACATCGGGCTATGATAAACATTTCAAGTATGGCCCAGAAAAGGATCGTTTGTACAACTCTCCGTTGATTAGGGTGAAGGTGGCTGCTCGCATCCTTAGGCGTTGCGCTTCTGCTTGGTCTTTTGGCAGTAATTGATATTACAGGCAGGCTAATAGCGGATCAATCCAAGATCTTTTCGGCTCTTCGACCTCCATGATCTCCCAAGGTCCTTGGATGCAGGGAATAACGATCTCCTCTATTTGGAATCTCCTTGATCGGTATTGGGTGGGCGATGTGGCCATCTTTGAGAGGGCATCAGCTCTGGAATTCTGTTCTCTTGGGATGTGGAGAATTTGGAATTGCGGTACTTTGAGTAATAGAGACTTTACTAGTAAAAGGGTATCGTTCTAGTTGCTCGTTCCTTGCCTCGTAATCACCTTCAACTTGCGAGACGACGAGCTGTGAATCCAAATAAATGGTCAAGTTTTTGACAGGGCAATCAACGACGATCCTAAGTCCTACAATCAGGGCCTCGTACTCGGCTATGTTGTTGGTAGCTGCGAATTTTACTCTAAGCTCGTACTTTAGGGGGACCATTTCTGGGCTTATCAAAAGTAATCCTGCACCCACACCTTCGATCCCTGATGCCCCATCAACATAGAGGGTCCACTGAAGGTTACTGGCAACTTGCGTGGTAGTTGTTTCTGGTAGAACAGTGTTTTCTACGATGTAATCTGCTAGCACCTGTGACTTGATGACTGATCGAGGTAGGAAATGGATGTCGAATTCACCTAATTCGACTGCCCACTTCACCAACCTGCCAGAGGTTTCTGGCTTCTGGAGGATCGTGTGGAGGGGATGTTCGGTCAACACTTTGACTGTATGAGCTTGGAAATAGGGTCGGAGTTTCCTTGCCGAGAAGCTAAGTGCTAAAGCTGTTTTGTCTGCCGCATGGTATCAGGTTTCTGTGTCTGAGAGTATCTTGCTGAGGTAGTAGATCGGACGTTGAACTCCTCCCTCATCTTTAACCAATACCGATCTCAATGCAGCGGGCATGACAACTAGGTATAAATAGAGTGTCTCTCTAGGGATAGGCTTTGAGAGGAGCGACGAGGAAGCCAGATATTGCATTAGGGATTCGAAAGCGGCCTGACACTCGTTGTTCCACTGGAATCCTGCGCTCCTTGATCCCCTTAGGACCTTAGAGAAGGGCAGATACTTATCTCTGATTCATGCTAAGAATAACAAGAGCGTAGTTGTTCTCCCATTTAGGCGTTGTACTTCCTTTAAAGATCGAGGGTGTGCCATATCCTTGATGGCTTTAATCTTTTCTGGATTTGCCTCTATTCCCCGTTGCGTTACCAGAAACCCAAGGAATTTACACGACGTTACTCCAAACGCGCACTTACTCGGGTTGAGTCTCATGTCGTGTTGGCAAAGAATTTTGAAACATTTTAAGGTTCTCCAGGTGATCTTCCCGCCGGATGTTTTTTACTAACACGTCGTCTGAATATACTTCCGGGAATTTTCCGATGTGATCCTTGAACACTTTGTTCATTAATCGTTGGTAGGTGGCTCTGATGTTCTTGAGACAAAAAGGCATTACCTTGTAGCAGTAGATTCCTTTGTCTGTCTGAAACGTTGTGTGCTCTTCATCTACAGGATTCATTCTGATTTGGTTATAACCAGAGTAAGCATCCATGAAGCTGAGAAGTACGTTCCCAGCGGTTGAGTCGACAAGCTGGTCGATTCTAGGTAAGGGAAAGTTGTCTGTCAGACAAGCTTGATTGAGGTTTGTGTAATCCACACACATCCTCCACTTCCCAGAAGATTTCTTAACCATGACCACGTTTGCTAGCCAAACGGGGTATTTTACTTGTCGTATGAATCGTGCTTCAAGGAGCGTTTGCACCTCCTCCTCAATTGCTTGGAGTCGCTCAGGGGAAAAGTTCCTCTTCTTCTAGATGACTGTCCTACATGCCAGGTTGATGTTCAGAGAATGTTGAATGATCCGTAGATCTATACCGGGCATATTTTCGGGGCTCCAAGCAAAAATATCTTTATTCGTCTGAAGGTAGGCTGTCAATTCTTCCTTTTCTTGTTGTAGGAGGAGGGATCCAAGTTGGACGGTGCAGTTTAAGATTGTCAGAGAAAGTGAGACTTCAATTGATTCTTCAGTTGGCACCCCTCGCTGTAAGATCGCCTCATCCCGCAGGTCGAAATCATTGATATTCAAAGATCTGGCTTTTATTGGCTGAGCTTGCTTTGAATAACAAGTCCTAGCAGCTTCCTAGTTTCGCTGCACCACCCCCACTCCTCCTGTGGTGGGGAACTTCATGGTGAGGTGCGGGATTGAAGGAACAGCTTTAAAGGTAGGCTGAATGGGCCTTCCAAAGATCGCATTATAGGCCGAGCATGAATCTACCACGACGAACTGGATTTCGTGTGTAGCTTGTCTTGGAAACTCTCCCATGGTAACCAGTAGAGTTATCATTCCTTTCACTTGGACTGGATGGTTATTGAAATCATACACAGGTCCTGCTGCTGGTATGAGATGTTGACTATTAAGCTTCATATTCTGAAGGGTGGAGAAGAATAAGACGTCGACCGAACTTCTGTTGTCGACGAGTATTCGCTTGATATTGTAGCAAGGATCTTCGATCCCTACACTAATCACGAGAGGATCTTAGTGGGGTGTACGGATCCCTTCAAGATCTTCGTCCCCGAAGGATATGGTGGAATCCTGCATGCACCTTTTCTCTTCGTGAACGTCTCTCTGTGGGCTTACCAAAAGTACCTGGCTAGAAATAATTGGTGACCCGGTGATGGTTCCGACGGTTTGCCGGCCGTCGGCCCCTTTTCGCTGGGCGTTTTGCTGATCCCTCACCTGTAACGTCCCGATTTACGCTAGGCCCATTGTGCGCTCTTTTGAGTCAAGAGAGCTGATTTAGGCTCAGGGAGTGCAGAAGATCAGGCGCGCACTCGTGGGGAAAAGAGGAGTTGGACCTGTGTAGGACATGGGTAGAGACACGGGCGTCTCCCTACCTGTGTGCACCTGCCAGATCCCCAGTGGGCTGGGTGGTTTTGAATGGCGTCGAGTGGTTTGTCCCGAGAAGGACACGGGTAGAGGCACAGACGTGTCTCTACCCGTGTGCCTCTACCAGGACTAAGCAAAATCGCCCTGAGAAGGACACGGGTAGAGACACGGGCGTGTCCCTACCCGTGTGCTTAAAGTCCAGTTCGACGAAATGTGTCCCGACGTGGACATGGGTATGAACACGGGTATGCCAACACGAAGAGTGACAAGATCTATGGCCAGAAATGGAGGAGCCGCTGGAAATGAGGTGAGCTCCCCCCTCTCCCTTGGTACTAGATCCATAGTTATTCTTAGGCGAGACATCGACTCAAACGAGTCTTGATGTGTGAGAAGGTTTCTAGGAGGGTCATGCTAGAACTTGTGTTCTAATGTGTAGTCATCTTCAACCTCCCCCTTACTTCAAAGTGATGATGGGGGTGGCTTCGTGAAGAGGAATAGCCTTAAGAGGGAGAATAAGGGTGGAGGAACTTCTGGTTGTGATATCAGAGGATCAACTCGAGGAGGAAGATGAACCGATGTCGTTCATTCCGCTTCAAGATGCGTGCAGAAATCTGCATTCTGCACGCAGCGACCTTCTTGGCTAATTTTAGGCAAGATATGGTAAGATCTGGGCTTTCGACTAAACACGAAAGTTGTAGCCCTTGGAATTACCTTTCCAACGAGTGGTTACATGCCTTCAGGTGAAGCCTGTAGCAACAGGAATGTATGATCGAAGTAGAGGCTGTAGACTAAGCGTGCAGAAATTATATTTTGTACGCTGTAGGCTTTGGAGCCAATTTCATGTGGGATACAGTATGATCTGGGTTGCAGACTGAACATGAAAGTTTTAGCCCATGGAAAGACCTTTCCATCGAGGAGTTACACACACTCACCGGATTCCTGTAGCCACGGGAATCTTCAGTTGAAGTTGCTATCTAGCAGTTGTTCTGCACCATAAATTCCTGGGCTAGTTACATAATTGAGTTTGGACTCGGAAGAGGTTTTGTAACAATCCGACGTTAAGGGGTAGGCAAATCATAATATGTATAATTGTGATAATTCCATGCATGATGAAATTATTGGATAGACCCCACGTAAACTAATGGTGAAATGGTATGTGGTTGAACGAAACAACTTAGTGGGGGTTAGCGAACGAATGCTATTTAGTCATTTAATAACAAGGACTACTAGAGCTTGAGTAATTGCTTAGTGTTGATGATATGAAAACGTGTTGTTGATAATCGGATGATTAACTCATGTGCACACAAATGATTGATTTTGGTGAAGGAGTTGTAAGTGGTGATGTTAAGTTATATGACCATAGCATTAGACATAGTCATGGTCTTGAGGCTTGTCATATAAGGGAGTCTAAGATGGTCCATCGTATGAGGTGGATCGCCACCTGTGTTTGTGGTAAACCCTTAAGGTGCCTTGGGCACAGGATTGGGAAAGGGTGTGAGTGCGGGTGTCTGATCGCACTGGTTGGTAATGTTGAGAAGAGTTAAAATTGGGTTTAGGGTTTAAAATTGCACTGATTGGTAATATTGAGAAGAGTTAAAATTGGACGGTTTAGGGTTTAGGGTTTAGGGTCATTCACTCGGTGTGAGTCGACATGCGGTGTCGTAATCCTGGGTTAAAGATAGTGTGGCAGGTCTACGGGCTCGCCAATCGTCACACCGATGGGAGTTGACAGATAGACCTTGGGTGGTTGGGCTTGGTCCTCGGTGTTCACGTCCCGAGGCTCCTTCCGCGCTAAGTAAATGATTGGGCTTAGTCCTCGTGCTCATTTCCGAGGCTCCTTTCGTGACACACCATAGGCCAGTTCGGGGCTAGGTTCTCGGTGCACATCTACCCGAGACACCCGCCGAGCAATAGTACGCATATGAGCTCCGCTGTTGTGTTCTTAGCATTTAGGCATATGAAGGCCTAGACCAGGTATTGTGGAGACCGACCTAGTAGTGGAGATGCCCGCTCTACTGTCACCGTCTGGCCACGACGGATGATGCCTGAGAGGTTAGCTACGTCCTCAAAAAGTTGGAACTATAAGTCTGTGTCGACATAGCGATTGCATGTGCATGAACATGGGTGAGTCATTACATTGCACACATAACATACACCTCATTACATACACAAGATCCTCATCGTATAAGTTTGTATGGGCACTCCTATATGATGAGTTACTTACTGTTGAACAATCCTCAACTTATATGTTTGTTTGGGCATTCATATAAGTTGAGTTACTTTCTGTTATAACATTATACTCTTATGCTACTATAGATGGTACAATTGCTAGAATAAGGTGCTGCTTACTTATTACCACTTGCTTGTACTTATTCTTTACTTATATATTGTATCATGTTCCTTTCTCCGCCCAGTGCCGAGGAGTTGCCGGGGGAGCGGATGTAAAGCAACTTAGTCTTTATGACTAACGGTTGCTACATCTTCCTTTTTAGGAGGAAACCCCGCAGGTAGAGCAACGGTAGGTTATGCAGCCGGACAACAAGTCCAGGACGATAGGGGCATGAGGGGACGGTACCGTCGCTACCGTCTGATATAGATGTGAGTGTGTGAGGTTTTGTTGTACCCTTTTTGGGAAAACTATTTACGTACTCTGATATTAGAAGCTTGTTGTAGCTTCTTTATTTTATGCTTATTATGGACTATATGCTTGATGTGGATTTGAATTCTGTACTTTTATATTCTAGTTAGGTCGGCAATGTTTGATATTGGTTGTAGCCGGCAGAATAGGCGTCTTGTGGTACAGGCTAACCCGAGTGTTAGTGCTACCGCAAGGCGACTGTTCTGGGCATAAGACCCCTCTCATGTCGTATTTTGTGTTCTGGGAGGGGGGGGGGTCTTACAAATGGTATCAGCTTTCTACGATCCTGAACTGAAGAAGTCATTCAACAATGGTGCCACCCCCGTTCAGTTAGTCAGTTTGCGGACAAACTGACTTAGCGGAAGCAATGGTGTGTTCATATGTAATTCACACTAAGTTTGTTCATCTTTGACCATAGATTAGCCGACCTAACCTTAAGTTGGTACCTTACGTGTAGATCCCAGTGCATGTCGAGCCGGTGAGGGGCACCCCCGCCCCGTCCATACCTACACAATTCCAACAATCAGAGCTGGGGCAGACACTCACAACTATCCTGGACGCCTTCAGGTCCCAGTCCCAACAAGCCCCCGTACAACAATAGGGTCCGGGATCCAATTGGTTAAGCACTTTCCGAGCTCTCTCTTCTCCTGCTTACCTTGGGACAGAGTCGGCAGTGCTTACGGAAGAATGGCTCGACACTGTACAAGAACTGTTGGCAGGAATAAGGTGCCCAAACAATATGGCGGTTACCCTTATAGTGTCTCTCTTAGAGCTACACGCCAAAAGGTGGTGGAAGTCCCTCATGTGCTCCACCTTTCAAGGACGGGTGTACACGGATATCAGTTGGAGCGAATTCTCTGAGGCCTTTTTAGAGCATTTCATCCCCTCGGCTGCTCGGGATGATCTTGAGGAGAGGTTTCTGTAACTGAAGCTAGGGGTCCAAGTCGGTTACGGAATACCAACGGGAGTTTGAGCACTTGGCTAGATTTGCTGACTCTTATGATTTGGATGATAGAGGATACGCAAAACAATTCTACAAAGGCTTGAGAGACCCCCTGAGGCAAGCCCTTTTGTTTATAGTGGACTCTAGTCTAGCCGAGATTATTGACATGGCGAAGAGGTTGGAAGCGAACCACTTGGGAAGTGGTAAGAGGCCAGCGAAGGGCGTGATGGAAGCCGTCCCCAGCAATAGAAGGAGATTTGATAATAGAGGGGGAAGAGGATATCGAAGAGGTGGCGAGTGTTTCCACTAAAATTTTAGAATGGAGCGCCCGGTTCCGCAACCGCCAACATTGCCTCCACCTCAACAATTTCAGCAACCCGGTTGGCGGCAGGAGCGAGTGTGCTTCGAATGCAACCAATCGTGCCACATTCATCGCTATTGCCCGCAACTATTTGGAAATGTGCCTCTCGCTTTCCCTCCAGCAGCTCCTCGAGGGCGGGGGCACATGCGTGGTCGAGGACGAGGACTACGAGGAGGAAACCCTGGACCCGCTCGAGAACAGATGTATGCGTTGGACATGACTCAAGAGCGGAACTCTCAGGAAAAAATTGCAGGTATGATTACAGCTAGTTATTTTATTTTCATTAATACCCTCAAGTTGCTTAAGATATACTAGACGCCTAGCTTGAGAATTATTATTGACACATAGACATCGTGATGGTCGGCGGGAAACCGTCCTATACGATATTCGGCACCGGTGCTTCGCACTCTTTTGTGTCTGAAGACTTCATCAAAGATATAGGGGGAGTGCAATACTTTGCTGGTATTGCTCGAAGGGTGCGCCTTCCAGATGGATTGGAGATGACTGCCACCGCGAAGTGTGACTTTGATGTTCTCCTTGGGGAAAAGTTCTTCGAAACCCTCGCCACAGTTTTGAGAATGCTAGAGTTTGACCTCATTCTAGGCATGACATGGCTGGATTGGCACCACGCAAGGATTGACTGCGCAGAGAAGAGGATCTCGTTGAGGCATGGAGACTCGGAGGTCGTTTTTCAAGGTATTAACTTCGCGCCCCGTATGATGTTATCTTCAGTCCAGGCTTTAAAAGCCCACTTGAAGGGGGTTGAAGTTTTCATGATTTATTTCGAGTTGAAGGAGTTGGCGTTGGAAATCAAGGATGTGCAGGTGGTGCGCGATTTCCCCAAAGTATTTCCGGAGAAATTGCCAGAATTACCCCCGCAAAGAGAAGTAGACTTTCAAATCAAGTTAGTACCAGGTGCCAAGCCTGTCTCCAGGACTCCTTACCGAATGGCCCCAAAGGAACTCGCCGAGTTTAGAGTTTAGCTGCAAGAGTTGGTAGAATCAGGGTTCGTTTGCCCCAGCTCATCACCTTGGGGAGCCCCTGTTCTATTCGTTAAGAAGAAAAATGGAACCCTACGATTATGCATAGACTATCAAGAGCTCAACCGACTGACGGTACGGAACACCTATCTGTTACCTCAGATCGATGAGTTGTTCGATCAACTGGTGGGAGCGCACTGGTTTTCCAAGCTAGATTTTCGCTTGGGGTATTATCAGTTGAGAATACAAGATGATGATATTCAAAAAAACGGCTTTCAGCTCAAGGTACGGCTTGTATGAATTCACTGTGATGCCGTTTGGGCTCACAAATGCCCCATCAGCTTTCTTGAGCTTGATGAACAAAGTGTTCGAGCCCTACCTAGATGTCTTCGTCAATGTTTTCATCGACGACATCTTGGTCTACTCCAAGTCGGAGGAAGAACATGTCAGGCATCTAGCCTTAGTACTGAAGAAGTTAAAAGAGCGCACCTTGTTCGCTAAGTTCAGCAAGTGTGAATTCTGGCTTAAGGAGGTTGCCTTCTTGGGTCATGTGATCAGTGGGGCTGGACTAGCCATGGATCCGTCCAAGGTGCGTGCCGTGAAGGAGTGGTCTCCTTTGAAGTCGGCGTCCGACGTGCGGATTTTCCTTGGACTTGTCGGGTACTACCGCAAGTTCGTAAAGGAATTCTCAAAGATTGCTCTTCCTCTTACTTCTCTAACAAAGAAAGGTGTACCGTATGAGTGGACACCCCAATGTGAAGCCGCATTTCAAGAACTAAAGGACAGACTTACATCCGCACCCATCCTAGCCCTTCCATCTGGGAAGGAAGGATTTCAAGTTTACACAGACGCATCATATCAAGGATTGGGAGCGGTACTAATGCAGTACGGGCATGTGATTGCATATGCTTTAAGACAATTAAAGAAGCATGAAGTCAACTATCCAGTGCATGATTTGTAATTGGGGGCAGTGATATTCGTCTTGAAGATTTGGAGGCACTACCTATACGACGTTCACTGTGAAATATTCTCAGATCATAAGAACTTAAAGTACGTCCATATCCAGAAGGAATTGAATCTAAGACAGCGGCGGTGGTTGGAGTTTTTGTGCGATTATGAATTCACCCTGAACTACCACCCCAAAAAAGTTAATTCCGTAGCCGATGCTTTGAGCAGGAAGGTGACGGAAACAAGACCTGAGTCCCGGTTGATGCGTATGGAGTTAGCCCGAATGCTTGAGGAGATGGAGATCACCTTGGTGTATAAGGATCAACCGGATGGGTATACGAAGTACTTGACCGCGATGAACATAGTTTGCGATGTGCGAGATCGGATCCGGACGGAGCAAGGAAGGGATGAGGCTCTGGCCCCGACAATGAAGTCAATTGAAGATGGGATAACTAGCGAGTACTCTCTAAGGGATGGCCTTGTTCATTTCCGTGTCCGGCTTTACATTCCCAAGGGTGGTAAAATTCGGGAGGATATCTTGAGAGAAGCACACTGCTCTCAGTATTCTGTGCATCCTGGAATTGCTAAGATGTATGCCAACTTGCGGAAGACCATGTGTTGGCCGGGAATGAAGAGAGACGTCCAACATTTTGTTACGCATTGCGAGGCCTGACAAAGGGTGAAGGCAGAATGCAGGAGCCCCGGTGGATTATTGCAGTTATTATCCATCCCCAAGTGGAAGTTCGAGGATATTTCCATGGACTTCATCCACGGGTTGCCTTGCTCCCGCTCAGGGAATGATTCGATATGGGTAATCATTGATCGCTTGACGAAGGTAGCCCGGTTCATACCGATGAAGAAGGAAGCACACATGGACGTTTTGGTACGCCTCTTTGTGGAACAATTCGTTCGGTATCATGGCATGCCAAAGATGATTGTTTCTGACTGGGATGGTCGGTTTACCTCTAGGAAATGGAAGGCTGTGCAGGCATATTTGGGTTCACGCCTCACCTTTAGCACAACATTTCACCCTCAGACCGAAGGGCAATCTGAAACGACTATTAGGACATTGGAAGATTTATTGAGGTTGTGTGTGTTAGATAGAGGAGAGCCGTGGGAAGGGCTCCTACCCTTGGTAGAATTCTCATACAATAACAGCCATCAAGCTAGCATCGGGATGGCGCCCCATGAAGCCCTATACGGAAGGTGTAGAACACCCTTGTCTTGGGTGCAGGATGAAGATCCGAAGGCTCTGGGAATTGAATACATAGATAATACTGATGCGGTTGTGAGGCTAATACGGGACCGCATGCTCGAGGCTCAAAGTCGTCAAACGAAGTATTATAATGCAAAGCACCGGATGGTGGAATTCCAAGTGGGCGACAAGGTATTTATAAAGATCAGTTCGATGCATGGAGTATCTCGGGTACGCGGTGTGAAGAAGCTCAGCCCAAGGTACGTTGGGCCCTACATCATATTGAAAAGGATTGACCCGTTGGCCTATCGGTTGGAGTTACCGCTGGAGCTAGAGAATCTTCATGACGTATTTCATGTGTCGTCACTCCGAAAGGCGTTGCTGCGGCCCGAACAATATGTCCCAACCACTGACGGAACAGTTGCGACCGATAGGTCGGTACGACTAGAGCCTGTGCGGATAGTAGACAGCGAGACGAGGATTTTGCGCCGCAAAAGTGTTCCTCTGGTAAAAGTGTTGTAGTCCAATCATGGGAAAGAGGAGTTTACGTGAGAGCCGGTGGACTTGATGCAAAAGCGCTACCAGGAGCTATTTCATCAAGGTAACCTTTAAAAGCATATGTTATTTTATGTTTGTTTTATGATTTTCTCTCCCCGTAGCCTTAACCTTATTTCGGGGACGAAATCTTTTATTTTGTTTATAGGATTTGTAACGTCCCGATTCGCGCTAGGCCCCTTGTGCGCACTTTTGAGTCAGGAGAGTTGATATAGGCGCAGGGAGTGCATGAGATCAGGCGCGCACTTATGGGGAAAAGAGGAGTTGGACCTGTGTAGGACACGGGTAGCGACACGGGCATGTCCCTACCCGTGTGCACCTGCCAGATCCCTAGTGGGCTGGGTGGTTTTGAATGACGTCGAGTGGTTTGTCCCGAGAAGGATACGGGTAGAGACACAGGCGTGTCTCTACCCGTGTGCCTCTACCAAGACTAAGCAAAATTGCCCCGAGAAGGACACGGTGTAACACCTCTACCCGTCAAGAAGAATATAATAGAGGGTCCGGCCAGGGCCCCACACCATATTCCACAAACAGGCGGAGACGCTACTAAATAATATCAAAAAACCCAACGAATCCTAACACAGAGCATTCTAGCGGAAGCTTCATGGTTGAATCCTTGAACTCAAGCAAAACAAGAACTGTCCACTAACAAAAATAGGAATGTATACAACCAAAGTATCTGGCCTTAAGGCCTTACAACTTGCTCTTAACAAAGGTGTGGTTTACAGACATCGGCATGCAGGCCGACCACACATGAACATGAAGAAACAAAATAAAGACTTCGAGGGAAACAACACAGCTTTGGGCTTCAGCCCACTAAGTCCTGCTTGGACCAGCACCTCCTACACCTGCAAAAACCATTCCACCAAGCGGTGGCAAATAGGGCAACGGTCAGCATTCAGCTGACCAATTATAACGACCCTGCCCCTTGCACGGGGCATCAAAATTCCATCCCTGCATAGCATTTCAACTAGTATGTATAACAAACCACGCAAGACGTGCACGACCGCACAATCGATACATATCACAAACGCCGGCACAACGACCCGACGCTCCGTGCACTCAGGGCACATTCGGGTGTACCGAAAACACCGGATCCCACCAATGAGCATTTAGTCTTGCACGCATGCCCAAGACTCTCATTATGCCGCCGACGAAAGCCTAATGCCTTGGCGCTCTCATGTCAAGCCTACATAACACGGGTACGGATCAGCCACCCCCCCCCCCGTTGCTCAAACCACCTTGCCACTACCAAGCACATCGTATTTGAGGCCACAAATAAAGGCGCGGGTCGGTTTCACCTTTCCTGTTCGGCACGAAGCCCTTTTTATACAGTTGCAGCCCAACGGCTCAGCACCACACAAAGTGACAACTCACGGTCACAAGAGTTGAACCCAACTCTCACAATTTCCTGGACTTCCTCCAGTACTTCCTGTTGTGCCAAGCGACAAGTATGCACCACAGATTGCACACAATCAAATACTCAGAGGCTCCTCCGAATGCAAACAAGCATCACCAATCCAGACCAGCATGTCCAGATGGGCTTCACACAGCATGCCTAGATCCGTACTCCAATTCCGGACTCTAACAAGGGGGACTTCACATATCTACCCCAAGGGACACCGCAATCCACCGCACACTCTTGGGGAAGGGTTTTCCCTATGCAAATGCCGGAAAGTAGGACTTCACATGTCCAAGAAGGAAGTCGTTACCCTTGGAATTCGCTTCGGAGCCATGGAGAGAAAGCAAACGGATGAAAGTCTTCGCAGCAGCCTTGCCTTCACAACTCCGAACTCGGCTTGCAATTTTGACCACCGTAACACCACCGGCAGTCAAATTCCCCTTCTTCTTCCTTCTCTTGCTCTCCTCTCTCTCTTAGCTTTTAGAAAGAGAAAACACAACTCAAATGAGCTTTCTCAACTCAAATCCCGGCCTTATCAATCCAGGGAACAGCCTAGGCCATTGGATCTTTGTCAAAGGAAATGGAAGACTCAGATTAGCCCTAAAATTGATTTTCCTGGGCCGAACACGGGTTGTGACACGCCCGTGTCACAGGCCGTGTTCCTGAGGCGGTACTAAAAATAAACTAGAACACGAGTATCGACACGCCCGTGTCAAGACTTGACACGCCCGTGTCACACAGCACACGACCGTGTATCTGGCCGTGTCACCCCTGTAACACGATCTCCAAAATCACCCGAGAAGAACACGGCTAAGGCACACGCCCGTGTCCCTAGCCGTGTGCCAAACACGCCCCTGTGACACGCCCGTGTCACAGGCCGTGTTCCACAGTCAACGCCATTCCTCTCAGCGCCACTCAACGCCACTTCTCTCGAGCAAGACACGCCCTGGGACACGCCCGTGTCCCAGGCCGTGTACACCTGACACGCCCTGAGACACGCTCGTGTCTCAGGCCGTGTCAGCCAACCTTAATCCCAATTTTGGCTTTTGAGATTTCTGGGGTGTTACAATCCTCCCCTCCTTAATAAAATTTCGTCCCGAAATTTGGATACAGTAGGGAGATAAAAGCATAACACACTATATGTTAACGCATATATGTTGCTACAATAGATACAAACGAGCCAACAGGTTACAAAAATAACACGGAAAACTCGGCTCGCATGATCTGCTCTCGCTCCCATGTTAGCTCTTCTCGGTCACAATTGTCCCACTGGACTTTGACCATCCCGATTGTTTTATTCCGCAACTTTTTCTCGGCTCGATCCTCGATCCGAATGGGCCTCACCTTTGTCGTTAGCCCATACTCAACCGGCACCCGATCATTCTCAATCACTTGAGTTGGGTCTTTGACTGCTTTTCGTAGTACCGAGATGTGGAACACATCATGTAGTCCACTCAATTCCGATGAAAGAGCTAGCCGATAGGAAGCTTCCCCAACTCGCTCCACCACTTCAAACGGACCAAGGTATCGCAGACTTAGCTTTTTCAACCGCCGAATCCGAGATACGCCTTTGAAGGGTTTAATCTTTAAATAGACCCAGTCATCCACCGTGAACTCCACGTTCCGGTGCTTAGCATTGTAATACTTGGCTTGCCGATCTTGGGCTATTAGTAGCCTCTCTCGAATAGAGCGTATTGTTGAGTTAGCATCCTCGACTTCTTTTTGTCCCAAAAGTTTGGACTCACCAGTTTCTGCCCAAGTTAACGGTGTACGGCACTTGCGACCATACAGAGATTCTAACGGTGTCATACCGATGCTTGCTTGGTAGCTATTATTATAGGCGAACTCCACCATAACAAGATGATCCTCCCATTTCTTACCGAAGTCCAGGGCGCATATACGGAGCATATCCTCCATCGTCCTGTTGGTTCGCTCAGTTTGGCCATCCGTTTGAGGATGAAAGGCCGTACTAAATGCTAACTTCGTACCCAACAGCTGATGAATTAGCCTCCAATCTTTCGAAGTAAATCGCCCATCTCGGTCACTCACGATGCTTCGGGGAACACTGTGCAATCAAACAAACTGCTCCACATAGAGCTTTGCCAACATTTCCACAGAATTGTCCCGCTTGTTCGGTAGGAAGTGAGCCACCTTTGTCAACCGGTCTACAATCACCCAGATTGAGTCATTTCCGCGTTGAGATCTCGGCAATCCGTGCATGAAATCCATAGAAATATCCTCAAACTTCCACTGCGGAACCGACAACGATTTCAGGAAACCACTAGGCCGTTGACACTCTGCCTTCACCAAAGCACAAGTACGACACTTAGCCACATACTCGGCTATGTCCTTCTTTAAACTGGGCCACCAGAACAATTTCTTCATGTCCTTGTACATTTTTGTGCTCCCAGGGTGAATTGAGTACTTTGTAAAGTGCGCTTCGTATAACAATACTTCTCGCAATTTACCCGCACAAGGGACGCACAAACGACCATCCTTCCGCAATAAACTGTTATCCCAGGAGAGTTGGTCACCAGATCCTTCCTTTGCATAGCGCTGGAGACTTTCATCCAACTCTGTTGCCCGCCGAACTCTGTCCGCAAGGTCATATTGAACCTCCATCTAGTTCAAGCGTGCATCGGCCGAAGAATCCCTCTCAACACAAGATATCTCTAAAGCTTCCAACTCCTAGATTAGACGCTCATCATGTATCCACAACCAACTTGCCCGCAACGGAGTCCGACGACTCAAGGCATCAACGACCACATTTCCCTTTCCGGGAACATAGTGAATGTCGAAGGTATAATCCCCTAGGAATTCCATCCACCTCCGTTGTTGCATATTCAACTCCTTCTGATCGAGCAAATACTTTAGGCTTTTATGATCTGTATAAATATCTACCTTCACGCCATAAAGATAGTGCCGCCACAACTTTAGCGAAAAGATCACCGCTGCCAACTCCAAGTCGTGGACGGGGTAATTACGTTCATGCACTTTCAATTGACGTGAGCCATATGCAATCACCTTGCCAAACTGCAGGAGAACGCAGCCTAAGCCGCTCCCTGACGCATCGCTGTATTTCTCAAAACCGTCTATACCACATGGCGACGTTAACACGGGCGTCGTGGTCAAATGACTCTTTAGCTCCTCAAAAGCTCGCGCGCACTCCGGCGCCCAAACGAACTTCTGATCTTTTCTCATCAACGTAGTCAAAGGCAAAGCAATCCAGGAGAAGTTCTCCACACATCGTCTATAGTAGCCTGTCAGTCCAAGAAAACTCCTGACTTCGGCCACCAAAGACATCACTGGCCAATCACGAATGGAACTTATCTTTGACAGATCCACCGTTATGCCCTCTCCACTTACCACATTGCCCAGAAAAGCCACCGACGAGAGCCAGAACTCACACTTAGAGAACTTGGCGTACATCTTATTCCTCCGCAAGGTATGCAATACCAACCGCAAATGGTTTGCATGATCTTCCTCTGACTGTGAGTACACGAGGATATCATCAATGAACACAATCACAAACAAATCCAAGTATTCGCGGAACGTTCGATGCATGAGATCCATGAATACCGAAGGCGCATTACATAAGCCAAACGACATCACTGTGAACTCATAATGACCGTAACGTGTGCCAAACGCTGTCTTGGGAATGTCACCTTCCCTAATCCGCAATTGGTAATACCCGTATTTCAAATCCAACTTGGAATAGACGGTTGAGCCCGCTAGCTGATCGAACAAGTCATCAATCCGTGGAATCGGATACTTGTTTTTCTCCGTCAACTTATTCAGTTCGCGATAATCAATACATAGTCGCAAACTACCGTCTTTCTTTTTCACAAAAAGAACAGGCGCGCTCCAAGGTGACATACTTGGGCGTATGTATCCCTGCTCCAACAGCTCTTGCAACTGAATTTTCAGTTCGGCCATCTCTTTTGGCGCTACCCGATACGGCGAACGGGCCACAGGTTTCGCACCTAGCACTAGCTCGATAGCGAAGTCGATTTCCCTTTGGGGAGGTAACCCCGGAAGGTCCTTTGGAAACACATCAGCATACTCCGATACAATCGGCACTTCACTCACACTGGCCTCCGGCGCCACCGCCTCTATGAGTGTGAAGAATAACTCCGCACCCTTCCGAACTGCCTTAACGACTTGGAGAGCAGATAACAACATCCCACTCATCCCTTGTATACCAATGAACTTAGTCTCTTGTTCGGTATTCTGCCCGAGTGTGACCTCTTTTGAAGTGCAATCTATACATGCACGCTGCTCTAAAAGCCAGTCCATATCAAAGATTATATCAAATTCCTTGATCGGCAATACTAATGTTTCCACCTTGAACTCCCGACTCCCTATCTTGACCTCAAGACCGCAAGACTTATCCGCGCACAACAAACATCCGTTAGGTAGAAGCACCTTTATACTGTCTGTCATTGTCCGTATAGGCACCCCGATTCGTAAAACGAAATCTTCAGACAGAAATGAATGGGAAGCACCTGTATCAAACAGTGATCGCGCTGGATACTCCCGTATAAGGACAAAACCTATAACATCACAATTAAATAAGCACAACACACAGTATAAAATAACAATAAAAATAGCGCGCACCTGTGACGACATCAGCCTGCTTAATGGCCTCCTGTTGTCCAAGGTTGAAGATCCTGGGCTGCGCGTGTGAGGCAGAAGACTCCACCACCATCTTCCCTTTCTCCGTATAAGACTCTCCCATCTTCTTGTCACCCTTTGGAGGACTAACTCGGCAATCACGTGCGAAGTGTCCCAACTTCCCGCACGTAAAACAAGCACGAGATACATACCCAGATGTCTCTGTCACAGTCGCAGAAGGAGATTGTTTAGTAGACTTGGACTTCTTTCCCCATTTCTTATGGTACCCAAACTTCTCCGGACGTGGCGGCTTGAACTCTGGATTTGTCACAGCCAAGGTCCCGTTTGCTTTTCCCCTTCTCATGTCCGTCTCCAAAGACCGAGCCGTACAGACTAAGGCTTGAAATCCCTGAGTCACAGAACTCGAGAGCAAATACTGCGGCTCATCTCGCAGTCCCGCATAAAACCTACTAGTCTTACGCTCTTCTTCGGCGAAGATTGTACCAGCATATCTTCCCAAATGTATGAACTCATGCAGGTAATCATCCACACTACGATCCCCTTGAGTTAACGTTGAAATTCCATTTCCATCGATATTCTTTGCTGCATTGGTAGATGTTGTGCCAAGAACAACCGAGAGAACTCATCCATCGAGACCTCTGCTAGTTGCCTACCGGCCAAGTGATGCAGTTCAATCTCCTCCCACCATAATCGAGCCTCTCCTTCCAGTAGGAAAGTGGCCAACATAACCTTCTGTCCCTCCTCCACCTTGATGGATCTAATGATCCTCTTGATCCTTGCAAGCCAATCCTCTGCTTGGGCCGGTGAACCTGCCCCAGTAAATTGCGGAGGATTGAAGCTCATGAATTGCTTCAATTGTTGATCTGCTGCCCGCGGATCAACTACAACTTCTACCGATTCTTGTCGTACCCCAGCATGCATTGGCACCACTGCAGGACGTGCCTGCCCAACCTGCTGAGCATTCTGTTGGAGCATGCGTTCCGCACTTCTTAGTTTGAGAATAACAAATCCCGGATGTATTTGATCTTGGTATGTGTTTTAAATGTGCAGGGATAACATGTTTTTTAAGTATTAAGGAGTGGCTGAGCATAGCATTGAAGAAAAGGAAAACCGCGCTATCACCGGCGATAACGTTAACGCGGGCGATAGCGTGGACAGTTACTGTTGACGTCAGCCTTGAATCACATGATGTCGCACACGATGTCACGGTTGAACGATATCGCGAGGCGATACCGATATCGCCGAGCGATATCCCACGATCGTCACGTTCTCCACTCAGATCTGAAAGTCCGTGCGACGTGTGCCACGTGTCAAGCAACGGAGAGTTATCACTATCGCGGGGCGGTAACGCTAACGCCGGCGATAGCATAAAGATATATATACGGCCAAATTTCAGGGAATTGATTGAGAGTGCAGAGCTTAGTTTTCCCAGAGAATTTTCAGAGCCTTCATCTCCGTTTCCAGACGAACTCCCTTGGTCCGTTGAAATCTCAAGAGCGAAGAAGATACGACCGTGCGTTCAAGATTGGAGATCTTCTCATCGGTCCACCATCATCTTCAAAGCTCATTATTTTGAGGGAGTTTTTAAGTTTTACTATTATACTTTCATATTCACTTTTATCTCTGTAATTGGAAGGGAAAATCACCACCTTGTGTGTGGTGTCTAAGTCCGTGTGTGGCTTAGGGGCAAATCACCGCCTTGTGTGTGGTGTCTAGGTCCTTGTGAGGCTTAGGAGTAAATCGTCGCATTGTGTGCAGCGTCTAGATCATAGGTTTGATTTAGGGGGAGGCTAGTAGTCATATCTAGGGAGATATTGACTATAGCCTACCGGTCTTTGGGAGAAGGACCAGTGAAAAAGCTAAAAACTATTATCGTTGTAAGCCTTGATTTCAAGCTTTATTGGAATCATTTTACATATATATTTTGGAGAAATAAAATCTTGATTTTCATTTCATTGGTGTGTCTCAAACTTTACATCTAATTTCGTATTTTATAAATAGTTTGGTAAAATTTTAAAGAGCCCTTATTCACCCCCCCCTCTAAGGGCGCCACAAGATCCTACAAGTGGTATTAGAGCCAGGTTATTCCTAATACGGTTTCACCACCAGGAATAATGGCGCAGCATGACCATGCTTTCTCTGAGGGGCAAGGAATAAGTAGACCTCCATTATTCACTAGATCTGATTATAATTACTGGAAAACTAGGATGAAATGTTTTCTTATTTCTCTTGATATTGAAGTTTGGAATATAATAGAGACTAATTATGCTTGTCCCACTTATATAGTAGGAGATGTAGAAATAGAAAAACCAAAAGATAAATGGGATGATCAGGATAAGCTAAGGTGCAAAAATAATGCAAAAGCCATGAATGCATTATTTTGTGCATTAGATAGGACTGAATTTAATAGAACTTGTGCTTGCAATAATGCTTATGAGATTTGGAATTTACTTGAAGTAACTCATGAAGGTACCTCGCAGGTGAAGGACTCGAAGCTGTTTCAACTGGAATCGGAATTTGAAAAGTTTAGGATGGAAGTGGATGAGGACGTAGACTCAATGTACACAAGATTCACCAAGATAGTGAATGACTCAAAAGTACTTGGTAAAAATTTTTCAAATGGTGATTTGGTGAGAAAACTTCTTAGATCTCTACCCCCTAAATTTAATCCCAAAGTGACGGCAATTTCTGAATCTCATGATCTTAAATCTCTTAATATTGAAAGCCTGATTGGGAACTTGAAAACTCATGAAGTTGAATTGAAAATTCAACAACAAGAGTATATGGAGCCAAAGAAGAAGGAGTTGGCTCTCTAAGATCTAATAAAGAGGAAGGTAGTAATTCTGAGTATGAAGAGGAAGATGAGGAAAGTCTTTTCGATAGAAAATTTAAAAAATTTATGAGAAATCCGGAGAGAAGAAATACTTTTAAAAAGTATCTTAAGAAGGAGACGCTTAGAAAGAAAAAACAAAAGGATGACGATGAGGAGGAAGAGAGACCTCCACCGGAGTGCTATCACTGCAGGAAGTTAGGACACATTCGAAGCAAGTATCCAAAGTACTTGAAAGAACTTAAAGAAAAGAAGCTCAAAGGGAAGAAGAAGGTCT
Organism: Platanthera zijinensis; assembly: GCA_039513925.1. Classification (NCBI taxonomy): domain Eukaryota; kingdom Viridiplantae; phylum Streptophyta; class Magnoliopsida; order Asparagales; family Orchidaceae; genus Platanthera; species Platanthera zijinensis. The sequence goes on from CM077095.1 coordinate 134,647,851, forward strand.
TGAAAGATGATACTACTTCTGAGGATGCAAGCAGTTCAAGCTCAAGCGAGGAGGAGGAGGCCAATATGTGCCTAATGGGAAAGAGCGTCATATCTGATGACGAGTGCAGTGTCCAAAGCGACACTGAGGTAACTCCTCCAACTTATGATGAATTATTTTCTGAATTTTTAAAGACTTGCAAATGTTTTGAAAAAAGTTTAAAAGATAATGATCTTCTTAAAACTGAAAATAAAGTTTTAATTAAAGAAAATAAAAATTGTTAAATGAAATTAAGACTATTGGAAAAGAAAAAGTCTCTTGCCAAGAGTGTGATCACTCTATGGGAAGAATAAAAGAGCTTGAAGAATCTCTTTCCAATCTCATTCAAAAATAAAAATTCTCACAAAAAAGAATGAGATTTTAGAGAGAGATCTGAAAACTTCTATTTCCAAAGTCCATGAAGGAAAGAAAGCTTTTGAACGTAGATATGTAAATCTAGTATTCGAGAATACTGAAATGAGAAACCAGATTCATGACTTAAAACTAGCCATGAAAAAGTTTGGAATGGGTCAAAGATCACTGGATATGATCTTAGGTTATCAATGTTACGGATCTGGAAGATTTGGACTCGGATACACGACTGGAAACTATCGCCCGGCGATAACCACTACCGCCAGCGATAGCGAAAAATCAAATTTTAAAATTAATGATAATAATAAATTAACTGATGCTACGTTTTCTTACAGTAAAAGTCCAGAGAAGTTATATTCTTCTCATTACGTTACATGTGCCAAATGCAATAGATTTGGTCACACCACGGACTCGTGCTGGAAGAAAGGAAAAAGTAAAATTAAGCAAATCTGGATACCTAAGGCTTCTACCTATACTATGGGTGGAACCACTTGGGTAGCTAGATCTTTACTCACATCCTCTTTCTAGGTGTGATTGACAGGCGAAGGACAAAGAAGACGTGTGGTACTTGGACTCGGGTTGTTCAAAGCACATGACAGGTAATAAAGAGAAGTTCCTTAGCCTGGAGATGAAGAAAGGAGAAGTTATAACATTTGGAGATAATGGAAAAAAAGATCATCGGCATCGGTGTTGTGGGTAATAAAAAATTTTTCAATTTCAAATGTTTTGTTTGTAGAAGGCTTAAAACATAATTTGATTTCTATTAGCCAATTGTGTGATGAGGGTTAAAATAGTTTGTTTGAATCTTCTACAAATTTTTGCAAAATTCTTGATTCAAAAACAAATGAAATAGTTTTTACCGCACCTAGATGTCATAACGTATATATGATTAAATTTCATGACTTTTCAAATTCAACTTTAAAATGTTTTTATCAAAAAATGATGAGTTAGAATTATGGCATAGGCGACAGTACTGTAAATCTAACCATTAAGAGGGATCTAACCTTACTTTTTGGAGTTCTTGAGGGTTTCCGCTGAAGAATACGATGCCAAACAGTCCAGGGTCGAAAAAAGGAGGAGATGTGTCAGCCCTATCCGTTGTTTTCGAATTTTCTAACAAAAACGCTATCGCCGCGCGGTATCGCTACCGCTAGCGATAGTGCATTTTTAAGCCACAACTCTCTAATATTTTGACACCTTTTCAACAACCTTGCTTCTAGTGTTACTGTAAATTTTTGGATGATTATCAGGATACGTTACCTATTACATGTGTGATAATTAATTTATAAGTTCTTTAAACATTTTTTTAATTTGTCTTTCTCTCGATATCTTTTTATACCTTTGATGACTAGAATATGCATAGACTTGTTTCCGCATGCCTCTAAGTATGAGTAACATTTTATGTTTGATAATGAGCTTCCACTGACACGAGTTGATAGTTACACATACTTAAGCTTCTTATTACATGTTATTGGTTTGTTTCACAGATTCGAATACATCACTAAACCTTTCATGTATACTTCATTCATATTGATCTTCAACACTGATGGCCATTTTCAAAAACAAAATATTTCTTATCAAGTTTGCAATACATGTGAATTCGGAGTCCTAAGTCACAGTTTCAAAACAAAAAAAAAATGTATGAAAAAAACAAATAAAAATGACTAGGATATTCCAATCAAGCTCTACTCACCCTCCTGATAAGTCTTAAAGAGCATTGTGAGGTTGAGCACCTTGAAAAGGATTGTAAAGTGTCTTGTGCAAACAAACTTGGCCACTTTTTCAAAATCATTATGCCATGAAGGTATATGTGAGTTTCTTGTATTGTAATATTGCAAACCTTCATGTAACATTATTTCTTAAGGAATATGTATACTAAATCACTCTTCACATGTACACATCATTATCATTTATAAAATTTCTTCTCATGAGAATTGGACCGGACATAGTCTTTCTCTTCTATTTCATCGTTTCTAATGCTTTTGATATCTTGGCCTGACAAATTTTCAATGTTTAAATTCAACTCTTAAATTAATTTTCTCCACAACAAACAGTTTTTCTGATAAAATTCCAAATTTTATGGTAATACTATTCCATGGATGTTAATGTTGTTATCATACTCCTCATATTTCCAAATTCTATGACTATTTTATTACTTTCTCACTTCTTTCAGCTTCCGCATTTGCCACTCATTTTTTTCCCACCATCTTTTGCTAATAACAAAAGGGGGAGATTAAGTTACGAAATAAATTGATTAGTACATTTAGGGGGAGTAATTATTTCTTTTAAATAGGGGGAGTAATTATTTCTTTTAAATAGGGGGAGTAATTATTTCTGTTAAATAGGGGGAGAAAATAGTCTTTATTATAGGGGGAGTTAATTATACCTATTTATGCACTTTGGTTCATAATGATTATCTAAATTGTTTCACATTCTCCTGATCTCATGCAATTTCTTTCTTAGTGGATTTGTTATTATCAAAAGGGGGAGATTATTGGAGCATGCGTTCCGCACTTCTTAGTTTGAGAATAACAAATCCCGGATGTATTTGATCTTGGTATGTGTTTTAAATGTGCAGGGATAACATGTTTTTTAAGTATTAAGGAGTGGCTGAGCATAGCATTGAAGAAAAGGAAAATCGCGCTATCACCGGCGATAACGCTAACGCGGGCGATAGCGTGGACAGTTACTGCTGACGTCAGCCTTGAATCACATGATGCCGCACACGATGTCACGGTTGAACGATATCGCGAGGCGATACCGATATCGCCGAGCGATATCCCACGATCGTCACGTTCTCCACTCAGATCTGAAAGTCCGCGCGACGTGTGCCACATGTCAAGCAACGGAGAGTTATCACTATCGTGGGGCGGTAACGCTAACGCCGGCGATAGCATAAAGATATATATACGGCCAAATTTCAGGGAATTGATTGAGAGTGCAGAGCTTAGTTTTCCCAGAGAATTTTCAGAGCCTTCATCTCCGTTTCCAGACGAACTCCCTTGGTCCGTTGAAATCTCAAGAGCGAAGAAGATACGATCGTGCGTTCAAGATTGGAGATCTTCTCATCGGTCCACCATCATCTTCAAAGCTCATTATTTTGAGGGAGTTTTTAAGTTTTACTATTATACTTTCATATTCACTTTTTATCTCTGTAATTGGGAAAGGAAAATCACCACCTTGTGTATGGTGTCTAAGTCTGTGTGTGGCTTAGGGGCAAATCACCGCCTTGTGTGTGGTGTCTAGGTCCTTGTGAGGCTTAGGAGTAAATCGCCGCATTATGTGCAGCGTCTAGATCATAGGTTTGATTTAGGGTGAGGCTAGTAGTCATATCTAGGGAGATATTGACTATAGTCTACCGGTTCTTGGGAGAAGGACCGGTGAAAAAGCTAAAAACTATTATCGTTGTAAGCCTTGATTTCAAGCTTTATTGGAATCATTTTACATATATATTTTGGAGAAATAAAATCTTGATTTTCATTTCATTGATGTGTCTCAAACTTTACATCTAATTTCGTATTTTATAAATAGTTTGGTAAAATTTTAAAGAACCCTTATTCACCCCCCCCCCCCCCTTTAAGGGCGCCACAAGATCCTACACATTCATCACAGCAAGTAATGTTTCCGTGATGAACCGTACCGTTTCAGCGGATGGAGGAGGTGTGGGCACCTCAGCTGGTGCCGCACTTTCTACAGAATGTTGAGGTTCGGATTGACCCGTAACACTTCTGGTCACTTATATGTGTAAAACACACAGTTTAGCGACCAAGTAAAACGGAAAACATACAAAAAGAATACGCAGGTTTAACAAACAAGTGGATTTGCATTCCTAAGTGGACATTCTTGAGTTCAAGTTAAGTGTTATAACGGCAACACGAACACGTGCCCGCCACTCCAAAAAAGAATTCGACCACGAATTCGGAAGAGAAAAACCAACAGCCTGATACCAAATTATAACACCTCTACCCGTCAAGAAGAATATAATAGAGAGTCCGGTCGGGGCCCCACACCATATTCCACAAACAGGCGGAGACGCTACTAAATAATATCAAAAAATCCAACGAATCATAACACAGAGCATTATAGCGGAAGCTTCATGATTGAATCCTTGAAATCAAGCAAAACAAGAACTGTCCATTAACAAAAATAGGAATTTATACAACCAAAGTATCTGGCCTTAAGGCCTTACAACTTGCTCTTAACAAAGGTGTGGTTTACAGACATCGACACGCAGGCCGGCCACACATGAACATGAAGAAACAAAATAAAGCCTTCGAGGGCAGCAGCGCAGCTTTAGGCTTCAGCCCGCTAAGTCCCGCTTGGACCAGCACCTCCTGCACCTGCAAAAACCATTCCACCAAGCGGTGGAAAATAGGACAACGGTCAGCATTCAGCTGACCAATTATAACGACCCTGCCCCTGGCACGGGGCAGCGGAATTCCATCCCTGCATAGCATTTCCAACAGTATGTATAACAAACCACGCAATACGTGCACGACCGCACAATCGATACATATCACAAACGCCGGCACAACGGCCTAACGCTCCGTGCACTCAGGGTACATTCGGGTGTACCGGAAACACCGAATCCCACCAATGAGCATTTTGTCTGGCACGCAGGCCCAAGACTCTCATTATGCCGCCGACGAAAGCCTAATGCCTTGACGCTCTCATGTCAAGCCTACATAACGCAGGTACGGATCAGCCACCCCCCATTGCTCAAACCGCCTTGCCACTACCAAGCACATCGTACTTGAGGCCACCAATAAAGGCGCGGGTCGTTTCACCTTTCCTGTTCGGCACGAACCCCTTTTTATACAGTTGCAGCCCAACGGCTCAACACCACACAAAGTGACAACTCACGGTCACAAGAGTTGAACCCAACTCTCATAATTTTCTGGACTTTCTCCAGTACTTCCTACTGCACCAAGCGACAGGTATGCACCACAGATTGCACACAATCAAATACTCAGAGGCTCCTTCGAATGCAAACAAGCATCACCAATCCAAACCAGCATGTCCAGATGGGCTTCACACAGCATGCCTAGATCCGTACTCCAATTCCGGACTCTAACAAGGGGAACTTCACATATCTACCCCAAGGGACACCGCAATCCACCGCACACTCGCGGGGAAGGGTTTTCCCTATGCAAATGCCGGAAAGTAGGACTTCACATGTCCAAGAAGGAAGTCGTTACCCTTGGAATTCGCTTCGGAGCCATGGAGAGAAAGCAAACGGATGAAAGTCTTCAAAGCAGCCTTGCCTTCGCAACTCCAAACTCGGCTTGCGATTTGGACCACCGTAGCACCACCGACAGCCAAATTCCCCTTCTTCTTCCTTCTCTTGCTCTCCTCTCTCTCTCTCTTAGCTTTTAGAAAGAGAAAACACAACTCAAATGAGCTTTCTCAACTCAAACCCTGGCCTTATCAATCCAGGGAACAACCTAAGCAATTGGATCTTGGTCAAAGGAAATGGAAGACTCAGATTAGCCCTGAAATTGATTTTCTTGGGCCGAACACGGGTTGTGACACGCCCGTGTCACAGGCCGTGTTCCTGAGGCGGTACTGAAAATAAACCAGAACACGGGTATCGACACGCCCGTGTCACACAGCACACGGCCGTGTATCTGGCCGTGTCACCCCTGTAACACGATCTCCAAAATCACCCGATAAGAACACGGCTAAGGCACACGCCCGTGTCCCTAGCCGTATGCCAAACACGCCCCTGTGACACGCCTGTGTCACAGGCCGTGTTCCACACTCAACGCCATTCCTCTCAGCTCCACTCAACGCCACTTCTCCCAAGCAAGACACGCCCTGAGACACGCCCGTGTCCCAGGCCGTGTACACCTGACACGCCCTGAGACACTCCCGTGTCTCAGGCCGTGTCAGCCAACCTGAATCCCAATTTTGGCTTTTGAGATTTCTAGGGTGTTACACACTGGCAGAGACACAGGCGTGTCTCTATCCGTGTGCTTCAAGTCTAGTTCGACGAAATGTGTCCCGACGTGGACACGGGTATGAATACGGGTATAACCATGGCCTTGTCACATGGACACGGGTATAGACACGGGCGTGTCAATACCCGTGTAGGAGCACGAAACGGCAGTCGAACCGATTCGCCCGAGCACGACACGGGTAAGGACACGAGCGTGTCCCTACCCGTGTCACTTCTGTATAAAAAGGAAAAGTGAAACCCTATCCGTTTCATTCTCTTCCAAACCCCATTTTCTATAGGAAAATTTCTGGAGGAGGAAGATCTTGCTGGAGACAACCAACTCCGGGAGGAACCGCCACCGCCGCCAAGGGAAAAGCGATGCCAATGCGAAGAATGACAAGATCCATGGCCGGAAATGGTGGAACCACTGGAAATGAGGCTAGCTTCCCCCCTCTCCCTTGGTGCTAGATCCATAGTTATTCTTAGGAGAGACATCGACTCAAACGAGTCTTGATGTGTGAGAAGAAGGTTTCTAGGAGGGTCATGCTAGAACTTGTGTTCTAATGTGTAGTCATCTTTAACCTCCCCCTTACTTCAAAGTGATGATGGGGGTGGCTTCGTGAAGAGGAATTGCCTTAAGAGGATGAATACGGGTGGATGAACTTCTGGTTGTGATATCATAGGATCGGCTTGAGGAGGAAGATGAACCGATGCCGTTCATTCCGCTTCAAGATGCGTGTAGAAATCTGTGTTCTGCACGCAGCGAACTTCTTGGCTAATTTCAGGCAAGATATGGTAAAATATGGGATTTCGACTAAACACGAAAGTTGTAGCCCTTGAAATTACCTTTCCAACGAGTAGTTACACGCCTTCAGGTGAAGCCTGTAGCCACGGGAATGTCTGATCGAAGTAGAGGCTGTAGTCTAAGCGTGCAGAAATTATATTATGTATGTTGCAGGCTTTGGAGCCAATTTCATGTGGGATACAGTCTAATTTGGGTTGCAGACTGAACATGAAAGTTATATCCCATGGAAAGACCTTTCCATCAAGGGGTTACATGCACTCACCAGATTCCTGTAATCACGGGAATCTTCGGTTGAAGTTGCTGTCCAGCAGTTGTTCTGCACCATAAATTCCTGGGCTAGTTACATAATTGAGTTTGGACTCAGAAGAGGTTTTGTAACAATCTGACGTTAAGTTGTAGGCAAATCATAATATATATAATTATGATAATTCCATGCATGATGACATTATTGGATAGACCCCACGTAAACTAATGGTGAAATGGTATGTGGTTGAACGAAACAACTTAGTGGGGGTTAGCGAACGAATGCTATTTAGTCATTTAATAACAAGGACTACTAGAGCTTGAGTGATTGCTCAGTGTGATTTATATGAAAACGTGTTGTTGATAATCGGATGATTAACTCATGTGTACACAAATGATTGATTTTGGTGAAGGAATTGTAAGTGATGATGTTAAGTTATGTGACCATAGCATTAGACGTAGTCATGGTCTTGAGACTTGTCATATAAGGGAGTCTAAGATAGTCCATTGTATGAGGTGGATCGCAACCTGTGTTTGTGGTAAACCCTTAAGGTGCCTTGGGCATAGGATTGGGAAAGGGTGTGAGTGCGGGTGTCTGATCGCACTGGTTGGTAATGTTGAGAAGAGTTAAAATTGGACGTTTGGGCTTGGTTCTCGGTGTTCACGTCCCGAGGCTCCTCCGTGCCACGATGTGGTTGTATTGCATGTGGTGTGAGTCGACACGCTGTGTCATAATCCCGGGTTAAGGATAGTTTGGAAGGTCTACGGGCTCGCCAATCGTCACACCGATGTGAGTTGATAGATAGAGCTTGGGTGGTTGGGCTTGGTCCTCGGTGTTCACGTCCCGAGGCTCCTTCTGCGCCAAGTGAACGGTTGGGCTTGGCCCTCGTGCACATTTTTGAGGCTCCTTCCGTGACACACCATAGGGCAGTTCGAGGCTAGGTTCTCGGTGCACATCTACTCGAGACACCCCCTGAGCCGTAGTACGCATGTGAGCTCCGCTGTTGTGTTCTTAGCGTTGAGGCGTATGAAGGCCTAGGCCAGGTATTGTGGAGACCAGCTTAGTAGTGGAGATGCCCGCTCTACTGTCACCGTCTGGCCATGACAGATGACGCCTGAGAAGTTAGCTACCTGCTCGAAAAGTGGGAACTACAAGTCTGTGTCGACATAGCGATTGCATGTGCGTGAACATGGGTGAGTCATTGCATTGCATACATACCATACACCTCATTACATACACAAGATCCTCATCGTATAAGTTTGTATGGGCACTCCTATACGATGAGTTACTTACTGCTAAACGATCCTCAACCTATATGTTTGTATGAGCATTCATATAAGTTGAGTTACTTTCTGTTATAACATTATACTCTAATGCTGCTATAGATGGTACAATTGCTAGAATAAGGTGTTGCTTACTTATTACCACTTGCTTGTACTTATGCTTTACTTATATATTGTATCCTGTTCCTTTCTCCGCCCGGTGCCGAGGAGTCGCCGGGGGAGCAGATGTGAAACCACTTAGTCTTTATGATTAACAGTTGATACGTCTTCCTTTTTAGGAGGAAACCCCGCAGGTGGAGCAGCAGCAAGTTATGCAGCCGGACAGCCAGGCCAGGATGACAGGGCTTGAGGGGACGGTACCGTCGCTACCGTCTGTTATAGATGTGAGTGTGTGAGGTTTTGTTGTACCCTTTTTGAGAAAACTATTTACGTACTCTGATATTAGAAACTTATTGTAGCTTCTTTATTTTATGCTTATTATGGACTATATGCTTGGTGTGGATTTGACTTCTGTACTTTTATATTCTGGTTAGGTCGACAATGTTTGATATTGGTTGTAGCCGGTAGAATAGGCGTCTTGTGGTACATGCTAACCCGAGTGTTAGTGCCACTGCAATGCGACTGTTCTGGGCATAAGACCTCTCTCGTGCCGTGTTTTGTGTTCTGGGAGCGGGGTCTTACATCACCTGCCTGGGAGGAGCCTGCTGATTCTGAAGGTGTCCCGGTAAGAATTTATCGAGGAGTCCTTGGCATACTAAGCGTTCGATCTCATCTTTCAATCGCGCACACTCCTCAGTGGTGTGCCTGGTTGCTCGATGGAATTCACAACACTTTGACTGATCATTTTTGGGATTAGGAGCAGGTTGCTTGGGGCAGTGGAGAGCAGGTTCGTTCTGGATAGCGTAAAGCACGTTTATACAGGTGATATTTAACGGAGTGTATTCACGGGGTGGCTGGTCCCTCTGAAAGTTGCACCATCGATGGCCGTTCTGATGCTCTTCCTGGAATTGTCCTTCCTGGCTCTTTGGAGCCTACTCCATGTCCCTTTTTTGCTTTTGTTCTCCATCGAACTACTGATGATGTGCTTCAATAGCTTCGTCTGCTGCTATTTGTGCTTCCACGCGATGTACAAGGTCTGGATAACTAGGGACAGTTTTCCTCATCAGGGCAGAGTAGAAGTCACTAGGGCGAAGCCCTTCAAGAAATACTCCCCTCAAGAGTTCCAGATCGTCTCCTGGAATCTGGCAAGCTTCTGCGGTAAACCGACGAAATAAATCTTTTAGTGTTTCTCCTTCATTTTGTCAAATTCCTGACAAATGTGAAGGGACACGAACAATTCTCTGATTGGCGATGAACTGGTCCGTGAATTGTCTTGTCAGTTCTGTAAAGTTTGTGATAGTTCCCTCTCTCAGGGAATGAAACCAGGTACGAGCTTGGCCCTTGAGGGTAGCTAGGAAGACTTGACAGAGCAGTTGGTCTGACGTATTATAGATCATCGTGATTGTTGTGAAGTGATTGATGTGTTCCAATGAGTCGTTCGTTTCGTCGAACGTTTCAATATTCAGGAGCTTGAAGCCATGCAGGATCGGATGGGCTAAAACTGGCGGTGCAAGTGGAGAGCCTTGGTGGTGTGGTTGACGGTTAAAGATGTCTCGTCGGCCAATCTGTCTGTATTCCTCGGCGATCACTTCTCGTATCTCTTCCCGAGTGAATCTCTCATGCGGCGGCGGTCTTGGCTCTTCTTCTAGGACGAGGTTACGATAACTAGCCCCGACTCCCTTAATAATCGGGTGAGTGGAACTAGCGGCGTCAGAGAGTTCTTCTGACACTTCTCCTCTTCGCGAAGCTTCTTGTGGTAGGCCATGATTTGGTAGAAGCGGGGGATTGGCCGATGCTGGTGGCAGAGGAGGAGCGGGCGGCGCTCCCATATTTCTGAGTAGAGCGAGCATCTCCATCTGCTGCTCCTCCATCTGTCGAACTCGTCCCTCCAAAGTTGTTACTGGGGCGAGGACAGTTTCTGCTTCGAGGGGCACATCCATGAGTGAATGGGAGTGAGCTGGTTCAGTGCGCGCTCCTGGGACGGATGCTTCGGCTGTTCAGGCGCTTCTTTTCGCCATTGAGGTTGATCTCGAATGCTTCAAGGTTGAAGAAACTATCTCTTGGAGGATGCAGGGAATCAGTTCCCACAGTCGGCGCCAAACTATTGCGGTATAACTCGACGTCCTGGTCGGACCAGAATAACCTGGACCGCCTTAGCTCTCGGAATAGTCGAGCCCGCACACAGTCAATGAGATGAGTTGATTATACATACGAAGTTTTAACGTGAAAAAACCCCTCAACCGGATAAAAAACCACATGATCGGATTTGTGCCGGTCAAAGTTCACTATTTCCTAGTTGTTACAACTTGTCTGTTTAACCGAGGGCGACAGACCGCTCCTCATTACCGTTGAGAGATGAGAGAACACTTTTCACTCGGCGGACGACAGACCGTCTCGCCCGACGTTTGTTACAAATTGCGTTATGCAATGATAGGCTTTGTTCGACGTCTTGCTGGCACTGGATGCGGGAGCAGAGCACTTAAGTTTGCAGTTGCAGAAGCGGAGAGATCGGACTTCGTCAGGTGGCTTTAAGGTGGCTCGAAGACGTCCTGGAGATGACTTGAGTGTGGCTCAGATATGGCTGGAACGCGGCTCTGTGGTTGCTCAAACGCGGCTCGGAGATGGCTTGAACGCGGCTTGGTGGTGGCTCTAACGCGGCTCGTAAGAGAAATTCGACAGAGCTCTGGCCTGAGGAAGAAGATTACTCAGAGGAAAAATGTGAGAAATGAGGAGGCCTGGTGCTTTTTTATAGCCTTCAGGTGGTGGTTATGGTGGTTACGCGGTTATCCGCACACCATAACCACCATTATAAATAAATTCGCTATAGTTTAGGGGCGTATGTTAGGATATAAATTCTGCTATTTGGAGACCAATTAAATTAATAATGAAAATTCTTCCACTAATCCGGCGGTTAGTGGGCGGTTACACACGAATCAGATGACGGGGAACAACCCCAAACGTTTGGACGACGGGGGTGGACCTCCACGGGCGGCCGATGAACTTGCCGCCAAATTCGACGGCGAGGGGAGGACCGACGGCGGCGACCGAGGAGGGGCGGCCGGCTCGGCCGCTCCTTCGGTAGAGCGCCGGCGGCCGAGGAGCGGCCCGCGCGACCGCTCTCTCGATCGCGGCCGGCGCGGCCGCTCTCTTGACCGCGGCCGGCGACCGAGAGAGAGATCGGCCCGCGCGGCCGCTCCCTCGGCCGCGGCCGGCGCGACTGCTTGCTCGGTCGTGGCCGACGACCGAGGGAGAGCGTCCCTCGCGCTCTCTCTCTCGGCCGCGACCGCCGACCGAGGGGGAGCGGCGGCCGGTGCCACCCCCTCGGTCGCACGACGGCAGTCGATGGGGGGGGGGGGGCGAGAGGATGGGGCGACCACTATCTGAGGATGAGGCCGGCCGACCGACGCCTTCGAGGCGGCTTCAGTGGAGGTTCGTTCATTACGCGTGATGTGATCGGTGCGCGGGGGGATCGGGCGCGGTGATCGCACGTGCGATCAAACTCATGATCCCACTACTTTTGGATGGAGATCATGGGGTGTATGACTATGTGCACTCCAACTCTCTTTAAAAGGGGTCTCATCCCCATCAAAAGTAATGATAAAAAAATAATTATATATGAATAATAAGATATTTTTCAATGAAAATATAAAATTGATATATAAATATTTTTCGCATTGATTAATTAATAATATGTTTATTTTTAAATGCATTAATTAATTGATAGGGGCTGAGTCCCGTGCCTCTCGCGGTTGGGATACTGTCACAGTCTGGTACTATCTTGGTTGACCGTAGGTGCGTTGCTGTGTCTGTCACTCCTGTTTGTGTGGAGAAACAGTTGTGAAATAAACAAATATTTTATAAAATGATGATAAAATCTGTAAAAATTTTTGAAACAACGATATTTGTAGAGAAGTTTCCTTCCAGGCGGACAGAATCCGTCAAATTCCTCTTCATTTGATATAATTAGGGACTTAGGTTTTCTTCATAGGGGACGGCCGCTTCTCTCCGGCTCCTCCTATTTGAATCCCCTGACACCGGCCGTTGTTTCTCTGCCGCAGACACAAATGATGCTGGTTCGTAAGAACTCCTCTCTCCTTGTCGGCTTTCTCTCAGGAACAAGTAAGATCTCCATCCTCCTCTCCCCTTCCAACACCCTAACTTCACTCCGTCTCCTCACCTCTAAAGCCGACGATCCATCTCCCAAAACCCCATTCATCGTCAAATACCTAATCGACTCACTCGGTTTATCCTCGCCGGAGGCCGACAAATGTTCCAAGTCCTTAACGCACATCAAATCCCCTTCGAATCCGGATTCCGTGCTAGAATTCTTCCGAAAGAATGGTTTTACTGACGCCGACATCAAAAGGATCTTATGCTCTCACTCCAGAGTCCTATGTGCCAAAGTTGATTCCACCCTGAAGCCAAAGTTCGAAGTTATGAGAGATCTAGGGTTCTCCGATACCCAAATCACCAAACTCATCACTGCTAACCCTCTTACCCTTAATTACCTGAGTTATTGCAATTTGCGTCCCAGGATTGAGTTCTTCAATACCTTCCTTGATTCCTATGATGACATCGTAAAAGCCATTTCAAAGGACAAAAGCCTTCTAGCTTCTAGCCTGGAGAAGACAATCAAGCCCAATATCGCTTTTTTGAAGGAATGCCAGTTTTCTTTTGAGAGGATCGTCTCTCTGCTGATTAGGGGAAGAGGAGTCATTGGCAGGGCTCCCAAATCCCTTAAATCTATTGTTAAAAGAGTCAATGAGTTGGGAGTGCCGCACGGATCAGGAATGTTTTTCCTTACATTCCGTTGTTTATGTGGAGTCAGCGTTGACATGTTTGATGCCAAGATGAAGTTGCTGGCTTCCTTGGGATTTTCACAATCTGAACTTCTCTCTGCAATTTTAAAGCAACCTCTAATTTTGTGTCTCTCTGCCAAGAATTTGTGTGAGAAGGTTGATTTCTTAGTGAAGGAAGCTGGTTGTGAGCTCTCCTATGTGAGCAGGTATCCTACTATGGTAGGCCTTAGCATGACTAAAAGATTGATTCCAAGGAATTATGTTATGAAACTTATCATGGAAAGGGGTCTTTTGAAGAAAAAAATAGGTTTCTTTTATTTTGTATCAATTTCTGAGAGGAATTTTCTTAACAAGTACATTTTCTCTTTTCAACAAAGGATGCCAGAGCTCCCAAATATTTATCGTTCTGCTTCTGCAGGCAAGTTTTTGTATTAGAAATGTTATTTTCAACGAGCAAGCAGAGCAATTAGTATTGTACTTCTAATAAAATTCACGTTGACTTGTTGAAGATGATCTCTCTATGGATCTCTCACTCTCTCCCTCTCTGCATTGTGAGCCCTTACTTTTTCAGTGCTTCTTAAATTATGAATTTTTGTGGTTCCTATTATACTGATCAGTAAAGTTGATTGTGTGCTAGTTTTGTTTAATTCCCTTTTATCAAATTGTAAATCCCAGGATCATGCAAATGGAAAATAGACCATAATGTGATTGAATGTGTAGGTCAGGTTGACCGTAATGTGATTTGTCAGCCATTTTTGACATCGAGGGCCATGGACTTGTGATTTTTGGACACTTGGGTTGGGCCAAAAAGGAGGTAGGCCACAATGTCGAACATCAATGGTATGGTTTTTGCCCTTTTTTGAAATATTTGTTTTTGTAATGACACTTGGGCTTTACAAACATCAATGCTGTTTGTTTTCTCATAGAACTTAAACCTTTTATACTTGCTAATCAAAGCAAGTAAATGAGTAAAAGAAGTATAGGAACTTAGGAAGAAACAACCAAGTTGCAGGGCTGAGTCAAGCTATGTTATTTTGCCAAAGGTTTATGTATAAGATGGCCCTTATATGTGCATGAATACAAACAACAAGTATCCCAGTGAAAGACAACTTCTTGAAATTTTCTTAGAATGTTCTAGAATTTTCATTCTATATGAATTATCAGACCTTCTGGAAGAATCTAAGGCTGTCCCAACTTCTAAGAGCATATTTATGAGATAGGAAGCCACCTCCTCATCCAAATCTCAAATAGGGGAGATTGATTCAGTCATTGTAGGGTTAAAATTTAAATTACATGTCAGGGCTTGAAATTATGAAAGAAATGATTATTGCTTGAATAAGAAATAAAATGGCAAAATTAGTTTGTTAATCGGTCTTCCCAACACACCCAAATCGACACCCCCCTACTCCTCTATTGATTTCATTGAACTAATCATCTAAATGATTACTGCTGATGGATTTAATCCATATTGAGTTATTATGGGCATCACTAACTGTAGAGATTGAACATTTTAGATAATATTATTAATTTGACTTAGGCTCCGTTTGGGAGGACTTATTTTCACCGGTCAAGCGGTCATGACCGCATGAACCGGGACTTATTAAGTCCCGGTTCATGCGGTCATGACCGCTTGACCGGTGAAAATAAGTCCTCCCAAACGGAGCCTTAGTCTTTTTAATCAACTTCTTTCTATGGGAAACTTTAGCCTGGTGTTAGATATCCCCACCCACTTATGTTTTATCAATTATTCAGCATTTGTCTACACCATCAAAACCTAAGGAACTTGAACAAAGCCGAAGTTGTTTGAATATTATTATTGGATGTTGAAAGATAACTATAACAATTAAGTTGGACCTTTTGAAGTACCTCAAGGTAATTTAGAAAGGGGAAGGAAACTAGAGCTATGTTTGGCACGACAGCGGCGGTCATGCACGTGGTGGTTATGAATCACCGTTCGTTAACACCCGACCTCACCTACGGAACTTTATCTACTTTTATGTTCAAAACTAGTTTTCTTTTCTTGGTGGTGATTGTAATTGTTGTCGCACCAAACATACACTATTTTATGACGGTGGCGTTTTTGTGCGAACTCATCGGAGCAAAAACGTCGCGCCAAACGAAGCCTAGATTTTTGTAGACTCTTGATTGTTTTGCTTGACTAAACCCAATGAGTTCTCAAAGTAGGATCAAGACAACGCAAAACTTAAGTGTACAACCCGTATTCGTCGAGGGTGGGCTCCTCTAGAGCCAGGTCAGCCAGAGTCAAAGTCAGCAAGTCAAGACAAAGGTCAGAGTCAACGCGCAAGGCCGCAGAAGACCTGAGCGAGTATGGCGAGCTCCCCTCGCATACTCACCAGGTAGGCGACTAGGCATGTTGCTCGCCCAGCCGTGCGAGCTCCTCCAGAGAAGTCGCTTAGTCGTCGGGGGTGGATTATAAATAAGACCCACCCCCCTCCCCTTGGATTTTCCTATAAATAGGACCCCAGGGGTACGAGGAAGAGGACTTCAGAATCTCGCCGAGATCTCTATAACTCTTTTCCTGAACATCAGCTGAGCCTTTGGATTCCTTTTTCAGAGAGACTTAATCGCGAGCTTGCGACTATCGTCCTTAGTCATTGCGACTTAGTTACCAGCTTGTCTTTCTCGTACCCTGCTCAGCCTTTTTTGGTTGTGGAGGAGTTGCTTCTTCTAAGCTTCCGGGTACGTGATGTGACCTTCTTGTCGCAGCGTCTGGGGTCCTGTTTCGTCCTTAGTCGTCGCAATATTTGATGACTGCCCATCCCAAGTTCATCACTATGACTAATGGTGATACCACCCCAGTGTCCTGGGCTGCTGATATACCTCTCACACCCACTATCTCTGTCTTCTGCTCTTCATGTTCCGAGATCACCATTCAATTTGCTCTTTGTTAGCCGCCTTACTCAAGATCTTAATTGTTGTATTACATTCTCACCTTCTACTTTTGTTGTGCAGGATCGGTAATCGCAGACTATCATTGGTAGGGGTCGTCTGTCGAACGGGCTCTACCTCCTAGATGTTCCTCCCTCTGCTTTCCCCGTCATCTTCACTATCGATTGACATCGTCGTCTTGGACATGCCCCCCTCCAAATTTTCAAGAAAGCCCTTCCGATGTCTCCCTGGAAGAGTTAGTTGTGAATCATGTATCCACAAACAACATCGTATTTCTTTTTATACTATTTGTTCTCAGAGTGATACTCCTCTATCTTTAGTGTACTCTGATATTTGGGGACCATATAAAACCCCTAGTATGTTTGACTATCGTTACTTTGTCACTTTTATTGATGATTACTCTCGTTTGACCTGATTATATTTACTCTAAAATCGTGCTGAACTGACCTCTACATTTCGTGCCTTTATTACGGAAACTCGTACTCAGTTCTCCTCACCTTTAAAAATCATTCGCACTGATTATGCTCGGGAATGCACTAGCCGGTCGTTCTCAAATCTATGCACTGAGTTTGACATTATACATCAAACATCCTGTGCGTATACGCCTCAACAGAATGGTGTGACCGAGTGAAAGAATCGTCATCTTCTTGATGTCGCTCAGTCACTCATGATTCAAATTTAAGTACCCACACTATATTGGAACTTTGTTGTGTCTGCCGCATGCTACCTCATAAATCGCATGCCCTCCTCTATGTTCGACTTTGCCACTCCATTCAGTCTCATGTTTCCTTCCAAGTCCTCGTTTACCCTCACACCTCGTATGTTCGGATGTACTTGTTACGTCCACAATTTTGGTCCACCCACGGATAAGTTTGCTCCCCGTGTCAGTAAATGTATGTTTTTGGGGTACTCTCGGACTCAAAAAGGCTATGTGTGTTATTCTCCCATTACTGACAAAGTGATCATCTCCGCCGATGTCACCTTTCTTGAAGATCAACCATTTCATGCTACACCTTCCGCTCCTTTCTCTTCTCCCATACCTCGTCTGACCGTTCCTGTCACGTCTTCTCTACCGCCTCTTCTTCCCACTCCACTTCCAGCACTCGTTCCATCTATACCACCCAAACCGCCTCTTATTCGTGTTTATACTCGTCGTACCCTGACCTCTAGATCCCTACAACAGCCGTCTTCAACCAGTGCTATCACGCGGATTGACGATCCTGCTTCAACATCTACCGCTCACCCCCTGGCGAATTATGTATCTCTGCATCGCCTGTCTCCACCTCTACGCAAGTTTGCACTGTCTCTTTCCTCCATCTCTATTCCTAACTCTATGCAGGAGGCTCTTCTTCATCTAAGGTGGCGTGCGGCTATGGATGAGGAAATGACTGCTCTTTGGTCCACCATACTTGTGATCTGATCCCTCTTCCTCCTGGGCAATCTTGTGTCAGTTGTAAGTGGATTTTTGCTATCAAACATACTCTAGACTGGACAGTTGAACGCCTCAAACCCCGACTTGTGGCTCGGGGGTTCACTCAACAACATGATCTTGATTATGATGAAACTTCCTCACCCGTCGCGAAGTTAAACTTTGTTCGGGTTCTGATTTCCTTAGTTGTTCATCGCAACTGGCTTCTCCATCAGCTTGATATCAAAATTGCGTTTCTGAACGACGACCTTCTCGAGACAGTTTACATGCATCAACCTCCTGGGTTTAAGATCACGGGGGAGTCTCGTGTGTGTCATCTCCAAAATTCGATTTATGGTTTCAAACAGTCTCCCAGAGCTTGATTTGACAAATTTAGTAAGACCGTTCGCGAAGTTGGATTCAAGTGGAGCTCGACTGACTTCTCTCTTTTCACCCGTCATCAATCATCTGAGACTGTCATTCTCCTGATTTATGTAGATGATATTTTAATTACTGGTGATGATGCCATAAGGATACAATAACTCAAGCAAAACTTAACCTCCGTCTTCCAAACAAAAGATTTATGGGCTCTCCGGTACTTTCTGGGACTTGAGGTTGCAAGACGACCTGATGGTCTTGTCCTCTCACAACGGAAGTACTGTCTTGATCTCCTTCAAGATGCTGGCTACTTCGGGTGCAAACCCGTGGAAACCCCGATGGATGTCAATCACAAGTTATGTGCTCATGGGCCTGACTCCGATTCTCTGCTTACGAACCCTGAGTATTATCAGCGTCTTGCAGAAAAACTGATATATCTGACAGTTACAAGACCTGATTTCTCTTTTGCTGTTGGAGTGGTTAGCCGATTTATGCATGCTCCTCAGATCTCTCATCTCCAGGCAGTAAAACGCATCCTCAGATATTTGAAGACATCTCCTGGACAAGGATTGGTATATAAGCCATTCTCCTCTCTATCTCTTATTGCATATTCAGATGCGGACTATGCGGGCTTCCTGGATGATCGACGTTCCACTACTGGTTTCTGTATCTACTTTAGAGGGAATCTTATCACTTGACGTAGCAAGAAGCGGTCTGTGGTTGCTCGCCCTTCTGCTGAAGCCGAGTATCGTGCAATCACGGCCGTTGTATTTGAACTTACATGGCTTGAGGGCCTTCTTGATGATTTCAGGGTTACTTTATTCTCATCAGCAACTTTGTTTTGCGACAGTCGGGTTGCGATCCATATTGCAAAGAATTCTGTGTTCTATGAGCGGACCAAACACATTGAAGTTGACTGTTACTTCGTTCGTGAAAAGGTCCAATTGAAGAAGTTAGAGTTGGAACATGTTCCTGCTTCTGGGCAAGTTGTTGACATTCTCACCAAGACATTACCACGACAAATGTACCATCAGTTCTTATCCAAGCTTGGTGGCTCCAGCTTGCGGAAGAGTGTTAGAGAATATTAGAAAAACTGATGTAAAAGCCCATTAATATGACCCAATTTAAGTTTCTGATTTAGTCCCGCATCTTGTGTATATGATTCTTTCTCTCTCTTATCTCCTATATATTTGTACTCATACTTGTATTTTGTAATTCAACAAAGATATACAAGATTTGCACCTGCAAGCGTGTTAGAAATTTCCCATGTGGAAGACTATTGGAGATGGTGCAACTAATGTATGCCAGCCTGCAGGAGAGTGTTAGAAATTTCCCATTTGATGCCAGTCTTTAATATTATATCTGTCTTGATTTTGATGGAGAAGTCATATTCCAAGTGTTTGCCAGCCTGCAAGTGTTGAGCTGCGGTGAAGATCTTTTTATTTAGAAGATAGTGAAGGCTGTCATGGCCAGTGCACGCCATGAAATGCCTTAC
This sequence comes from Platanthera zijinensis, assembly GCA_039513925.1. Taxonomy (NCBI): domain Eukaryota; kingdom Viridiplantae; phylum Streptophyta; class Magnoliopsida; order Asparagales; family Orchidaceae; genus Platanthera; species Platanthera zijinensis. The sequence continues at coordinate 134,667,600 of CM077095.1, forward strand.
CTAATGGTAAGAATGTCAATGCTGTATGGATAGCATTGACATTCTAATGTATGTTAATGGCTAATACACATTCCACAGTGAAGTGATTATTGGAATTTGTTATGTTCCGGGGATGAGAGGGGGATGGGCGGCGGTCTGAGTCGGGAAAAGGGAGAGAGAGAGAGAGAGAGGAAGAAAAAGAGAGTGGAAGAGAAAAGAGGCTAGGGTTAGAGATTCGAAGAGAGAAACATGCATTCATCCAGGATACCGAATACAAGGTTCACGTGCCCTCTTATAGAGGCGAGGGGCGAATATAAAAGGGAAAAAACTGAAATTAGGAAAGACACGAAATACTATAAATGCGATAGCCAAACATAGAACATAATAAATATTAATTATCCTCCGCTGTCTCGGTGAGCCCTTGTGATATACGTGCTCGACGCGTGCAGACTTGCCATTTGAGCTCGTCGTCATGGAGATCTGTAACAAAATTACTGAGGTAGAGATGAGGGCATGTCAAAGTGTTCAGAACACGGTTTTAGCAGCTTGTTTCCATCGAATGGCATGATCAAGTGTCTTTTTGAGAGGGTAGCTAGTAATGAACATGCTCTCTTGACGTAGCATACGGTGAAGCCATCGTAGTAGCCTGCAGGTTCGAGAAACCCAAGCACTGCACTTTGAGACCGCGGGCGTGGCCAATGAAAAAATGTGGGGATTTTTTCTGGAACCATGGCTATGCCAGCAAAGTAAATAATGCGGCCCAGGTAGCTAACATATCCGCCTTCAAAAGACACTTCTTTGGGTTGATTCGAAGTCGATGTTACAGCAAGGTGTACAGGAGGTTGATTTTATACCAATATATTTCATTAAAGAATGTTAGTACATAAAAATTCTTGTGCATTACAGTGAAAGATTGAGCTTAAAAAGGAGCCGATGTTCTATGAAGAGTGGCCGTTGCCTTAGGTATCATATCCCAAATATTTTGGAGTCGGGAAGCTCTCGGAAATCCGTCCCCAAAACTCTTGGAAAAATTTTCTATAAATTTTAGATAAAAAAAATTTTGGATACTTACGGATACTTTTCGATACTACCAAATACGCCTAAATATGCTTGAAAATGTCCCAACATTTGTATGTTTTGTGACAGTGACATGAAATTTTTTTGAAAGAAAAAGTGTTGATTGATAAGTAGTGTGATTTAGGCTCTGTTTGGGGGGACTTATTTTCACCGATCAAGCGGTTGTGACCGTATGACGGAGGCTTAATTGATTATGTACTTTTATGCATGACTCCTATTTATGATATGATACATTTTTGTGACAAATCTTGTCTTCATTTTATTTATGAGGGCAATTTACCGGGATCTCTCCTATAACTTTGCTAAATTACTGACAGCACCCCTCTTATTTTTAAAATTACAAAAACTTTTCATAAAATTTTCATTTCATTACAAAAATCTCCCCTAAATTCAAAACACCCCCCTCGGTGTACAGTGTTCAGATGGTATTTTTCTTCATGGATACAATGAAATGAAAAGTCGATGGGAGGTTTTTGTAATGAAATGAAAATATAAGGAGAGTTTTTTATAATTTCAAAAATAAGAGGGGTGCTCTCACTAATTATGCTAATTTACAGGAGAGGTTTTGGTAATTATTTCTATTTATGATATGTAAGATATAGTATTTTAGATTTATTTTAGAATCACGTTTCTCATATCCATATCGTATTCAGTCTCCGCCCCCGTGCAACATATTGGTCCTGGGGGGGGATGATATCATGGACATAACAATATGATCCTACTGTGATGAATTCTATAGAGAGGAATGTGTCAGTCAAATGTATGGGAGGGCGGTCAAGAACTTCTTGGAGCTGGAGGTATGATAATGTGCCATTTAAGGGAACTTGCAATTCTGTGTCTCTACCAGAAGAATTTGTGTGAGATTGTAGATTTCTTGGTGAGGGATGTAGGATGTCATGATCACTATTTTTTTGCCTTAACTTGACTGAAAGGTTGATTCTGATGAATATATTTTGCAGCTCGTCATGAAAAAGATTTTTTTTGTGATTTTTTTTTATTTATTTTGATCAATTTGCATCACTTTTCTAGAGGAGGTTTCTTAAAAAGTTCATTTTCTCTTTTCAACAAAAAAAAAATTGTTATACCTTCATCATGCTTATTTCTCATGCTTCTACATAGTTGTTCCTTGTAAGAAAACAATCAAAGGAACTAGTCCTTGATATTTTATAAATTCTTATTGACTTGTTGAAAATTCTCTTTTTCATTGCAAGTTCCAAGACATTTTTGCCCGAGAGGGCATTTTTTTTTCCTGTGCTTACACTTTCTGTTTGGATGCGTATTTTCCGCTTCTGCACGAATTTTTTCCTCGGCCGTGCATTTACCCACCCCTCGTACGTGCATTTTCCCTTTCACATCTTTTGTCACGACGCACATTATAAAAGGTTAAAACTATTTTTAAAAAATTGTCATTCCAAACAAAAATATAAAAACCTTTTTAAATAGTATTTAAATGAAGATTTTTCAAACAATATACATAGCTTTCTCAATACTTTTTTTTTTAATTTTTTAAAAAAATTCATTTGTTTCCCATCACCATTTTTTCCTCTCCAGACACCATCCCAAATAGGCCCTACATGAGTATCTCTATTTTGACTATTTTACCATATTTGCAATAATTTTTTAGCTTTAGACACTTGAGCTCCATTTGGGGTGATATTTTTGCTCCGATATGTGATGAATTTTCTTATGCGATCATTTTCACGACCACCGCCATCGTGCCAAGGGAAGCCTTAAAAAACTGACTTCTTATCCTTTAGCATGAGTCTAATTTTGCTTTAATGTTAGAAAATTGAGGAGAGTGATGAATATTTGGGTAAAAATTGAAATATTAATATATATCTTTACCATATTGAACATTCAAATATGTCAAATAAAGTCTTATTGTTTTGATCCATGACTTATCTTGTATTATAGATTATTAGAAAAATAAAATATAATGTCTATTTAAATAATTATATCATATTCTCAAATTAAAAGTAATCATGAAAATCATTTTAAAAAAAGTTTCTCGTAGAACTTCTAAATCTATTATGCTAGATTATCATTATGCATGTCTACTTTATTAAAGTTAATTTGAAAAATAATGATAAAATTAATTAATTTAATTTATAAAAGTTGTTGCAGTCTAACTCGACGTCCCGGTCGGACCGGAATAACCTAAACCGCCTTAGCTCTCGAAACTATTGAAATCGAGACCGGACGTCTTATGGAGTTCGACACTTGGGGAAGGGGTGATCGCACATTTACTTCTCTCTCACAAGCTAAACCACCAGATACATAGAACAGGGAACAGACCCAAGGCTCCAGCACAGAGGTCCCACCACACACCCGGAAGATCTTAGAGCGCTTTCCCTCCTGAGCTAAGTGCTGAAGCTATGGATACCTCAGAAAGCGCAAGAAGATATGAGCACACAAGTAAACATGCCTTCTGAGGTACCCCCTTGGGTCTATTTATAGATTTCTGAAAATGGTATACCAACATCCAACCTCCGCTATTCTAAACGGCTATACGTAGCCTCATTGGGTCTGCCAACAGCATAACTCCGCTATTCTGAAGGGCTACACGCAGACCTCTGAGGGCATCCGGGTAATTCTGCTTCTGGACCCCATCGAGCGAATGGCCTATGAGAGCGCCACTCTTCTGGAGGGGCGAATGCCGGGAGAACAACGCATTTGCCTACTCGATCACCTCCGGGGGCGAATGCCTGGTTGGGCGACCATTCTCCTATCTTGGTGAGAACTTACCTCACATGCACTCCACAACGCGAGATCTTGCGAGTGCTCAGGTGTTGATCGCACTCGCCTAAGGGCATGATTCCCGCCTCAGGTATGAGTGAATGCCATCCTCTCCTGGGCACATGGCGAATGCAGGTCCACCTGCCCCCACCCCCTTCCTCCTTCGTGTATTATTGACCTAAATGTCGTACAATGTTTTGAGCTTGCCTGGGAGGGGCCCACTTAGCGAATACGGGGTTGTACAGGAATGGTTGAGCACGCGCACAATCAATAAGATGAGTTGATTGTACACACAAAGTTTTAACGCGGAAAAACCCCTCTACCGGGTAAACAACCACGTAACCGGATCTGTGTCGGCCAAAGTCCACTATTTCCTGGTTGTTACAACTTGTCTGTTGAACCGAGGGCAACGGGTCGCATCTGAAAGTGAGGACAAGATCTATCTCAACTCTAGAGGGGGGTGAATAGAGTTTATTTAAAGTAAATTCACAATTTTAAACTAGCAAAACTTTTAAGATTTAACTTATATATTGGTGTAACGTGCCTGCTATAGAATTAACAAGACAGTAAAAAGAAGAGCACAGCACACAGCAAAAAAAACATACAAGCAAATCAGAAAACACAAGGAGTTATAGTGGTTCCCCAAAAACTTGGGTACATCCACTCTTCTACCACCCTTGGTAGGAATCCACTGCAGGAAGGGTTGATTAGGTGTCCTGGCACCAATGAGCTTTTGATAAGGTGCTCAAAAACCAAACTAGATTTTTTGATAAGGTGTCTTGCCACCACTGAGTTTTGACAAGGCTCTCAGAACCAGATTCAAAACTTTTGAAGGGAGTTTTGAAAACCCTTTTACAGAGGGAAAGGGAAAAGAAAAAGAGTGAAGTTGTCTTCTCTGTCTCAATCAAAGAGAGAAGCACAAGTGGATTTGTGTTGTCAAAGCTCCCCCTGAGATGTTGACTAGTTCAGGAGTGGAAGCTTTGCTTCAGGGTGATAGGTCTTCAAAAGCTTCAGATCTCCAGCAGAAGATGGTTTCAGCAGATGCTGAAAGATGAGTTGTCTGGAGTCCTTGAGATGAAGCTAAGATCACTTTTTCAGTATGCCAAAATGTTCAACTGATTCTTCAGAATTGATCTCTCTATGTTGTGAATCTGTACTACTAATTTCTTGTTGTTTTTTGGTTATGTATATCTATCAGACCAAAAAGAATCATTTATTCTCTGAAGATCCTTCATCCGAGATAGCCGTTTAGTAGACATTAAATGTCCTCCATAAAAGTCTTGTCTTCTAGAGAAAAGTCCAATAAACATTCTCAAAAAGAATTCCTTGAAACTTGCTCCAGAATAAAGGAAAACGACTGGCAGATCTCTTGAAATAAATGCTGAAATAATTTGAAAAACATTCCAAAGTCTGACTGAATTTGAATCCTTAAAGTCGTCGATCTCTCAGGAAAAACGTCGATCTGAGCTCTACGATCGTCGACCTGAGCTCAGAGATTGAAATGAAGATTAGACAGAAAACGTCGACCTGACCTCGAAGATCGTCGACCGGAGCTCAGCGACCTGAAGAAATAAGCTGAAGACAGATCGTCGATCTGAGCTAGAAGATCGTCGACCGGAGCTCGATGATTCAGCAAAGTTGAGCTCAGAGAGCGTCGAACGGAGTTCGACGTTTCGTCGACCTAAGCTCGACGATAATTGTCTTTGCCTCAGCTTTAAGTCTGATTCCTTGAATGGTCTTGGGGGCAGCTTCAAACCTAAATTCTAAGCCCTAGACTCATTCTAATGTTGACCTTTTTAACTATACTTCTAGGTCAAACTGGATTTCTAAGACAAACATAGTGATCCTTACCCAAATTAGTAATAGAGTGTTCCAACAATCTCCCCCTATTTGGGTTAGGATTACTATTTACAAATCTCAGAAATAAAAACTACAATCAACATATAGAAGAGCAACAAACTAAAACAAAATAGCAGAGCAAGCAATCATAGCAGTAATCAAAAGGAATTTCAGCAAATGTTCAGAGAGATTGTGCTGTCTGCTTACAAAAATTACTTCTTTTCACTTCCTTTCTTAAATATAATTTCTCTGTTAGGATTAAGGGCTTCCTTCTTTGACCTTCTATCATCATCTGCACCTAAGGAGGTTTGAGATCTAGCTCTGGGAACCACAGCCTCAGGATGCAACTTCATGTAGTCCATTGGGTCTAAGAATTTTCTTGAAGAATACCTTTCCAGTTCAGCTTTTCTTTGATCTGATAGAGTAGTAATATTAGAGGTGTCTTTCCCTTGTTCTTTGGCTTTCTTCAACTGATCTAAGGAAGCCAGTTCTTTCATCCTTGCAGTCCATGACAATGGATTGTTCTCTAGATCTTCAAAAGGCACTGCAGGCTCATATCTATTGACAGTTTCTAAAGCAATAGGAGTTCTAGTCTCAACTTTTTCTCTGAGTTTATAAGGGAAAGGACCTTGAGCAGAGTCCATGTGTCTTTGTCCTTCCCTTGCATGAAATCTATGTTCTCTTTGACTTCCTCTATACTGTCCCCTTCTGGACTGATAACCCCTTTGGTATTGCCCCCTAGGATGGTATCTTTGAGAGGACTGGGAGGAAATTTGCTTAGAAGCTGGGGTTTGAGAAGCTGAGCCTCCACCTGACCCTGAATCTGGAGGAGGAGGAGGAGGAGGCTGAAACTGAGAAGATCCCTTTTCATATTTATCCAACTTCCTTCTTTTCTTTATAGCTTTTAATTGATTTTTGGAATACTGCATCCAGGGCTCAGAGATGGGACATTCATTCAGAACATAGTATGGAATGTCATTTGAATCTTTAGCTTGAGCAGGAGGAACCTTCATCATGGCCTTGCTTCTGGCCTTCTTTTTCTTGGCAATAGTATTAGAAGAGTCATCAGATTCAGTGTGAAACTGATCACTGTCTGAACTTTGAGGTCTATCATATAAGTCATCAATACTCTTTATATACTTTTCTTGTTGTTTTACTTGATCAGGGGTCAGAGCAGGAGCAGTAGCAGCAGCAGCAGGAATTGGAGAAGCAGTAGGGGCAGAAGTAACAGAGGCAGCAGGTTCAGATCCTTCCAGATATGTAGCAAGTTCTTTAGCAACAGTATCCTCAACAACAGAAATCATGTCAATATCTTCTGATACAATTGTAGAAACAGCAGCAACAACAGAACTGAAAGCATCAACATCCACAGCCTTGAAAGAATTGACATATGAGGCAATTAGGCTGGGATCACATACAGAGATAGGCACAATGGCCTTAGTGAGGTCTTCAGCTTGATGCACTGGCAGAGAACTGAAATAAACAGAATCAAATATAGAAAGCAGACTCTGAAGGTCCACTACAAAAATAGGAGCAGGACTTGAACCTTCAGCAGCCTCAGGCACATCCAATGCTTCATAAGGCATCTCCCCCTGCCTGGGTTCAGTGGAAACTGAATCAAGGCACCCAGATGAAGGGATTGCCTGGAAGGAGAGGAAGGAAGAAAACTTGGTAGACAGCTCCTGAACATGTTTCAGGAGTGGAGCCAAGGAGGTCTCCAGCAGTGAGGTTAGCCTGGGGGCTAGCAACACATAGAGCTTGTCTGCCAGGGCTGAAAGATCTACATGCTCAAGATTGGCTTGAGCAGAGGTAGGAGATGAAGAGACTGGAATGAGGGTGGCTGGAGCTGATGTAATGGAGAGTGTGGAGATAGGAGGTGTAGGGATGGATGGCTCTGAAGGAGGAATAGTGGAGATAGATGTTAGTGAGGTGGAGATGGATGAGATGGAAGAGGTAAAGGATGGGGTGAAGGATGGTTGAGAAAGTATGTCTTGAAGAAGTTGTTTGTTGGTACCCTAGTTTGATTTGAGTTTAGTCTTGTCTTTTTAGTCCCTTGACTCAAGAAATATCTATGGTCAATGGTTAGTAGTCTAGCTGTAGAGTCCTCACTTTTCCAGATTGAGAATTTGGTTAAGTAGTTTGTTCGTTCGACTATCGTCGAACGCCGCTCGATTATCGTCGACTAACTGTTCGACGATCGTCTATCAGTTGTTCGACTTTCAGTCTGCGTGGATAGTTCGACTATCGGTTGATAGTTCGACTATCTGTGTGCTTTGATAGTTCGACTATCTGCTTGGATAGGTCGACTATCTGATAGCTCGACTATCTGTTGATAGTTCGACTATTTGTTCTGCGTTGATAGTTCGACTATCTGTTGATAGATCGACTATCTGTTTGTCTTTGATAGTTCGACTATCTGTTGATAGGTCGACTATCTGATAGCTCGACTGTCTGTTGATAGGTCGACTATCTGTTCTCGCTTGGTAGTTCGACTATCTGCTTTGATAGTTCGACTATTTGATAGTTCGACTATCTGTTGATAGGTCGACTATCTGTTTGTTTTTGATAGTTCGACTATCTGTTGATAGGTCGACTATCTGATAGCTCGACTATCTGTTGATAGCTCGACTATCTGTTTTGCCCTGATAGTTCGACTATCTGTTGATAGGTCGACTATCTGATAGTTCGACTATCCTCTGGTAGTTCGACTATCTGCTGTGATAGTTCGACTATCTCCTTGATAGTTCGACTATCTGGATCGTTCGACTATCTGTCCGATAGTTCGACGATCTCCGTGCGTCGGTCGACGATCTCCAAAGGTCGTTCGACGCTTTCTGTCTGCCTTTATATTTTGTATTTATTTATTATATTTAATTAATTAATACATTATCTGACATATCTTTTCAGTTGATTTATGATAATATTTCCAGGCATATCTGCTCTATTCTTTTTGCCTGAGTAAAATCTTTTTTTAGATAAAGTTGTTTGTCTTATTAGCTGACTTTGTATTTTATTTTATCTGCTGACAGTCCTTTATAGCCGTTAGACTGAAAAGTCTTCCTTCTGCTATAAAGAGTATTTCTCTGATGTGACTTTATTTAGTCCTTCTGTTATTTGATTTGATCCTGCAGCTTCTTAGAAAGAGGTTCATTCCTTTTATAGGATGTCTTGCTGCAGAGTTTGTTTTGCTGAGTGTTATTTGCAGCCCAGGTCTCAAGTTTCAGAAGAAGACAAGTAATTCAAATTAGAGAGAGCTGTTGCTTGCTGCTGTTATATAAAGGACCCTTTGAAGAAGGATTCAAGCTAGCTAATAGCTAACCAGTTGTTCACTTAAGCATTCAAGCCTTCATCAAGATCAAGTCATCTGCTCTCAGCAATACTCATCTAACTGAGAAGTGTTAAGATCTTCTGCTCTTCTTCAGCCTGAGTTCTCCTGCTTTCAGGAAGTTCAAACTCAGAGTTCTTTTGAAGAAGAAGAAGAAGAAGATAGCTGCTTGAAGATCTTTAATTTTATTATTTATTATCTTCTTGTAGTTTTTCCTTCAGAGCTTTCTGAAGAGTTTTCTGCACTGAAGCAAGACTTCACCTGGACATCTTTGAGCCAGGGGGAGCCTTGATTCTTTAGAGCTTTCTAGCTCAGTGCAAGTTTTTGTGCTTCTCTAATCTATTGTAAAATAGAGAAGACATCTTAACCTTCTTCCCCCTCCTGTACAGGGTTATTACTCCCTTCAAAAGTATCCCTTGGTGGCAGGGCACCTGATCAAAAACCTGTGCTTGGTTTTTAGACACCTGATCAAAAGTCTAAAGGGTTTCTGGATCTACCTGAAGCAGATCCTGTTGGTGGCAGGGCACCTGATCAAAAACCTGAGTGGATTCCTACCTTGTTGGTAGAAGAGTGGACGTACCCAAGTTGTTTGGGGAACCACTATAAATTCCTTGTGTCGTCTGGATTGCCTTGTTTATTTCCTGCACTGTGGCTGTGAATAGATATAACTAGGTTGCTAGTTGCTGTTTAGGATTTCCAAGCCTTAACTGTAATTACAGTTAGCTTGAGTTTGTGCACAACACTTGTGTTAGGCTTTAGGGTTAACTCTATATCTATAATCTTTTAATTCCGCAATTCACTCCAAGGGAGTTGGGTAGACCTTCAAGTTTTGTCTAGTGCAAAATTTGATAACTCTATTCACCCCCCCTCTAGAGTAGTATCTATCCCTTCACTTTCAATTGGTATCAGAGGGAGGTTGACTGACTGAATAGGCTAACACCTAAGTCACAAGATCCTGATAGATACCAAAGCTTATAGATATTCACTATCATGGCCCAATCCAAGGATTATTCCAGCACCAGACCTCCAGCATGCAACTTAGCTAAGTTTAGCATCTGGAAGGCAAGGATAAAATTATATATGAATTCTATTGATGAAAGCATCTTTGCTTCTATTTTGTCAGGTCCCCCAAGAGCACCTGCTGCTGCTACTGCCTCATCATCTGATATGAGTGCAGTGCCTCCTCCAGATTACAACGATGAGTACAAGAAGGCCAAAATAGCAGATGCCAAGGCAATGAACATACTGGCTCAGACAATGTCAGATGAGGTATTCCAGAAGGTAGCTGACTGCTCTTCAACAAAAGCTATGTGGGGATACACTGAACCAGATTGTGGCTGGTTTAGCTGATGAAAGGAAGGACAGAAGGTCCAACCTGATCTCACAGTATGAGAACTTCAAGAAAACTGATGCTGAATCAGTTGAAACCATGTACACCAGGCTCAGCTCAATCATCAATGAGCTGAGGACCCTTGACAAGGACATATCATTGACAGAGGTCAATGATAAGATTCTTATGTGCTTCCCTAGCACATGGGATCTAAGGATCTGGCCCATCAAGGAAGCCAGAAGTACAAATGAGATCTCCACTAAAGCTCTTCTCGGCAAGCTCAAGTCTTTTGAGCAAGTGCTGAAGACAAGGGAAGCAGAAGCAAAGACCCCTACTCCAACAAGAAAAGAGCAATCTCTAGCTCTTAAGGCTGCTGATGCTTCTGAAGGCAGCCAATCAAATGAGGAACTAATGTCATTGTTTGCCAAGAGGTTTCTCAAGATGGAGAGAAAGGAGTTCAGAAAGAAGTCTTCACGCTATGAAGACAAACCAAGGTATGATCGTTCACCTGCTAAAGAAATTATTTGTTATGGTTGCAGGAAGCCTGGACACATCTTACCAGAGTGTCCAGAGGAGAAGAACAAAGACAAGAGAAAAGAAAAGGAACAGCACAGGAAGCACTTCAAGCCATCCTCCTACAAAAACAAGAAGAAGGAGAGAGGTTTCATTGCTGAAACCTGGAGTGATTCTGATGAAGAATCCTCCTCATCAAGCTCCAGTGAGGATGAGGAAGAGAAGAAGGCAAAAGAAGTTTGCCTGATGGCAATAGATGCCTGCAGCAACCACTCAGCTGCAGAGAGTTCAGATTCTGATGAAGAGATGCCTACAGAAGATGAGGTACTCTCTTCTTATGATTTTACCTCAGCTGAATTTAAATTAGAATTTAAATCTTTATGCTTAGATTTGATTAGCTCAGAAAAGGAGATAAAAGAACTTAGAAATAAGTTAGCTGACTCAGAAGTAATTGCTATAGAAAATATTAGGTTAAAGGAAGATCTCACTACTTGTAGTGAAGAAATTAAATTTCTTAAAATGGAGTTAGCTAAGTCTAAGAGGTTAGAAGAATCACTTAATGGTAGAAGCCTTAAGTTGTTAGAAATTACTAGTATGACTAACACTAGGTCAGGTAATGACAAACTAGGATTAGGAGCTTCTCCCAGTGAACCCCCAGTTCTACTTAAAAATAATCTTTCAACTCCAGTAAACTTCATTTCAGCTAGTGGAATGAAGAACACTGAGCAAGTAAACCTAGTTAATAAAACTTTAAATAAAGCTAAGAGAGAAAAGAGAAAGAAATTCTTTAAAGAAATGCAAAGAGCGTCGAACGCCGCTCGACGATCGGAAGCTCAATGGTCGAACGAAGCTCGACGATCTGAGCGCCCATCGTCGAACGTCGATCGACGTTTTCAATATGATTTTCAAAATCATCATCAGTACCATAGAAACCTAAATGAAAATAGAAACCCTAGGCTGGTTGACCCATCATCTGCATGGAGAATCCCACCTAGGAGATCTCACCCACTAGGTTATCACCCTCAGCCTGCATTTTCATATATTTCCAGTTTTTCTTATGTGAAAAACAAGGGACCCAAGGTTACCTGGGTCCACACTGTCTAAATAAATGTCTTGCAGGTGAAGGCCTATCCAATCACTCAAAATAAGTGGTATTTGGATAGTGGATGCTCTAAGCATATGACAGGAAATAAAGATCTTCTGTCAAAGTTCAAAGCTAAGCTCGGCCCAAAGGTTATCTTTGGAGACTCCAGCTGTGGTCAGACAGAAAGCTATGGCAAGATCACAATTGGAGCAGTTACTTTCAAGAGAGTTGCATATGTCAATGGACTGAAGCACAATTTGATTTCAGTCAGCCAGCTATGTGATGCTGGCTACCAGGTTTCATTTTCCAACTCCTCTTGCAATATTACTTTAAATAATAATGTTGTTTTAGTAGGTATTAGAATAGGTAATATTTATTTAGTAGATTTCAATTCATCTCATTCTGAAATCTGCCTGTTTAATGAAGTAACAATTAATAATAATTCTTTGTGGCATAAGAGGCTTAGTCATGTTAATCTTAAAAATATATCTAGGTTATCTAAACACAACCTTGTTAGAGGTTTGCCTTCTTGCCCCTACAAGAAGGAGAGCCTATGCAAGGCTTGTCAGCTAGGCAAGCAAACCAAAAACTCTTTTAAATCTGTAAATAAGAGTGATTCTCCTAGAATCCTATATCTATTACACTTGGACCTTTTTGGCCCAATAAATGTACAGAGTTTAGGAGGGAAGTATTACACCTTAGTAATTGTAGATGACTTCTCTAGGTTCAGTTGGGTTTTCTTTCTGAGAACTAAGTCTGATAACTTCAAAGCCCTTACAGACTTTCTACTATGTGTGCAGACTGAGTACTCTACTCATGTGGCCTTGATCAGAAGTGATCATGGTACTGAGTTTGACTCTCTTCTCATGCAAGAATTCTGTGAGAGAGAAGGTATCAAACATAGCTTCTCAGCTCCTAGAACTCCTCAACAAAATGGGGTAGTTGAAAGGAAGAATAGAACACTCATTGAAGCTGCTAGCACATTGTTGGCAGATACTAACATGCCTCTCTCCTATTGGGCAGAAGCTGTTAGTACAGCCAATTATGTCTTAAATAGAAGTTTGATACACAAAATTAAGTGTAAAACTCCTTATGAGTTGCTTAAAGGAAAGAAACCTAAAATTAACTATTTCAAAATTTTTGGTTGTGTTGTTTATATTCATAATAATAATAAAGAATACCTTAGAAAGTTTGAAGCAAAAGCTTCAATGGGAATTATGCTTGGATATTCCCAAGTAAGCAAAGCTTATAGGGTTTATAACAAATCAACCTGTAAAATAGAAGAATCTGTGCATGTATCTTTTGATGAGTCTCAGATGTTTTACAAGGAGAAAGAAAATTCTCCTTCCTCCAGTTCAGTGCAGGTACCTGATGCTCCTCAAGAAATTCTTCAACTATCAACTCTTCAGATCACTGAATCAGACAGTGATGAAGACATTGCAGAAGCAGTTGTTGTTCCACCAACAGTAGATCAAATTCCTCCCGAGGAATTAATCCCAACTGTTGCTGAAGATCACATCCCACCTGCTGATATTGTCACACTTAGAGATCATCCCACATCTCAAGTGATTGGAGACATATCAGCTGGTGTGCAAACAAGACACCAATTAAGACAGGATGTGATGCATGCTTGTTTCCTCTCACAGGTTGAGCCCCTCATCTTTAAAGATGCAGAGCTAGATCCCCACTGGATCATTGCTATGCAAGAGGAACTCAATCAGTTTGAGAGATGTAAAGTTTGGACTTTGGTTCCAAGACCTAAAGGCCAACTGATCATAGGCACCAAGTGGGTGTATAGAAACAAGTTGGATGCAAATGGAATTGTTGTAAGGAATAAAGCAAGGCTTGTAGCTCAGGGCTACAGACAGGAGGAAGGTATAGATTATGACCAAACCTTTGCTCCTGTTGCAAGGCTAGAAGCAATAAGGATCTTCTTGGCCTATGCAGCCTACATGAAGTTTAAGGTGTTCCAAATGGATGTCAAAAGTGCATTCCTGAATGGTGAGCTTAAGGAAGAGGTGTTTGTTGAACAACCACCAGAGTTTGTTTCTTCAACTCAGCCCTCACATGTGTTTAAGTTACAGAAAGCTCTATATGGACTAAAGCAAGCTCCCAGAGCCTGGTATGAGACTCTAGCTAGTTTCCTTTTAGAGCATAACTTTACTAGGGGAGTAGTTGATAGAACCCTTTTCGTCAAGCATCACAAGGACACAATCCTGTTAGTTCAGGTGTATGTAGATGATATTATATTTGGCTCCACTGATCCCAAACTTTGCAAAAGGTTCTCTGACCTGATGCACTCTAAGTTTGAGATGAGTAGTATGGGTGTGCTGTCTTACTTTCTTGGTCTCCAAGTTAAGCAAGATGCTGATGGTATCTTCATCTCCCAATCCAAATATGCCAAGGAATTGGTAAAGAAATTTGGGATGGCTGATGCCTCAGCAATGCCTACACTTATGGCTACTAATGTAGTTATTGATTCTGATGATCACGGCAAGCCAGTTGATCAAAAGAATTATAGGGCCATTGTTGGTTCCCTATTATATCTAACTGCAAGTAGGCCGGATATAATGTTTGCTACATGCCTTTGTGCTAGATTCCAGGTCAACCCCAAGGAATCTCATCTGATTCTTCTAAAGAGAATCCTGAGATACCTGAAGGGATGTCCAGATCTAGGACTTTGGTACCCAGCTGAGTCAGAATTTGAATTAATTGGATATTCTGATTCTGATTATGCTGGTTGCAGAGTTGACAGGAAGAGCACCTCAGGAACTTGCCAGTTCCTGGGAGAGAGACTTGTCTCTTGGTTCTGTAAGAAGCAGGCTTCTGTCTCAACTTCAACTGCAGAGGCTGAATATATAGCAGCTGCTAGTTGTTGTTCACAGATCCTGTGGATTCAAAACCAGCTTGTGGATTATGGTTACTCACACAAGAACACCAAAATCATGTGTGATAGTACCAGTGCTATTTCAATTGCACAAAATCCAGTGCACCACTCTAGAACGAAGTACATTGAGATTCAGCACCATTTCCTGAGAGATTGTGTGGAAAAGAACAAGATTTGTCTTGAGTTCATATCCACTGAGTTTCAGAGAGGTGATATATTCACCAAGCCTTTAGATGAACAGAAGCATCTGTTCTTTTTAGTTCAATTAGGCATGATCAATGGACGAGACTAAGTGTGACTATACCTGCCTATGTTGAAACCTGCTTGAAGATCGTCGAACGACGATCGAAGATCGTCGAACGGATTAAGCCTATCGTCGACCTCTGGTTAATGATAGCTTATCTGTTTGAAGATCGTCGACCGGCGTTCGAAGATCGTCGAACAGGTCAAGCTTATCGTCGATCTCTGAACGACGACAGCTTGTTGTTTGAGAAGCCAGAAATAGTCGAACGATGGCTCGAATACTCTGCTTCTGAGCCGATCGTCGAACGACCGTTCGACTATCGGGTCTAGTATCTTTTTAATAGATCGACTATCTCCGGTCTAATATAAAGCCGATAGTCGATCTAGGTTAAAAGATCTTTTGTTCTTTCGTCGACGGAGCGTGACTTTTCGCATTCTGTCTTCCCGCTTGCGATTTTCTGCCGCTTCGTCCCCTTCGTCTTCGCCGTCCTTCTCGCGCCTTCTCCAGCAATCAATGGCGATTTCTCCCGCAGTGTTAGCAGTTATAAAGTTCGATGCAGGCTTCAGCGTTGATTTTGACGCGTTCAGTTGCTGCGAAGCAGGGATCGTGGAAGTTCTCCAGTTGTGTCGGGATCAAGGACTAGAGAGATTAATGTCTTCAAGGATTAAGTTAAATATACCCGAGATCAAGGAATGGGCTTTCACGTCGTCCTCCACCGACGATTCGATGACTGGCACCATCGGCGGAGAAGAGGTAATTTTAACTCCGGCCGTTCTGACTGATATTTTTGGTTTGATAAATGGTGAAGAAGATTATGAGCAAGATGCTCAAGAATTTGGAAGAATGTTAGTTGAGCTGGGACATGCAGAGGGCATTCCCACGAAGCTGCTCAAGGTAAATTTCCCTTTCAAGATTAAGTTTCTTGCTGAGTTGGTCGGAAAAGTGCTCCTCGGTAAGCACTCTGCTCATGACAATATAACAAGGCAACAATTTGCACTGATGTGTGCAATTGTTAATCAAAAAAAAGATTGATTGGGCTGGAGTAATGTTTGATTTAATAAGGAAAAAGAATAGTAAGAAGGAAGTTACCCTCGGAAGGGTTATTGGAATTTTCCTGAAGGAAAAATATCCCCAGCTGCCGAGTTCAACTACAACAACAATAAATGCAAGCAAGAAGATGGACCCAAACCTGTTCTCCAAGTGGAAGAGAACCTTTGTGAAACCCGCTCTCACAGGGGTTGCTCCAGCAACATCAGAGAGCACCAGGACTGATTCGGTCGCTCCTCACCCTGTAGAAGCTGGCTCAGCTCTTTCCCTTCCCTCTTCTTCTGCTATGCAGTCTGCCTCAGTTGAAGTTCCATCAACTTCAGCTGAAGTACGACTTTCCCCTTCTCCTGTTAGAGAAACAACCACGGTTGTTCTTCCTTCCCCTCCAGCATCTCCTCTTCCTTCTCATCAGGCTAGGATATCTGCTCCTAACTTTGATTTGTTAGGATCTGAGAGGATTCCAACTCCTCCTCAGTCTCCCATTCATTCTCCAGTTAACACTCCTGTTAACTCTCCAGCTCCATCTCCAATTCAATCTCCAGTCCACACCATTCTTCATCCTAGCACTACAACCATATCTGCTGCATCTCCATCCACTGCACTTCCATCTTCTTTTGAGATAACCCCTCAACTCATCTCCAGTATTTTGGAGTTGCTTACCCCTTCAATCAAAATTATGATTGAAGAGGCAATCGCTCCACTTGCCTCCTCCATTGATTCCTTAATCGCTACCATCAAATCACTTTCCAAATCTGCTGAGCCCTCTTCCTCAAGGGGCCTGGTTTCAGTTTCCACTGAAATCAGGCAGGGGGAGATGTTCTGTGAAGATGCCTCAGAGCCTCCTGCCTCCCTTCCAGCAGCAACAGATACTGTGATGACAGTTCAAGTAGTGTCTGCTCCAGCTGAAAAAGAATCAGCCTCTGTGTTATCGGAAAAGGAAATATCTGATGCTATCATGCTATCTGAATTTGTTGTGAAAGTTTGCTTAGAAGATCTCACCTCTCCCGTGATTGCAAATTTCCTAGAAGGGATCATTACATCCTACCTAGATGAGTCTTGGGAGTTGGTCAAATATGAAGGTAATTCACTCATTCGCTTTATTGACGAGTCAATTAATTTGCTAGCTAGTGAATACCTAGAAGGAATGATTGTTGCTTATTTAGCAGATCTGTGTTCATAATTCTACAGATTATATTAGAGAAGATTTAGCTGCTCAGATCATAGTAATTGTTTCAGAAGCTGCCCCAAATGTTCCTGATATTCAAGTAGATCCAGAACTGGATTCATTTTTAGATGATAGAGAAGATGAGTCTGAAAACCAAGATGAAATCAAAGATGACACTTCTGTTCTGAGTGTGGAAGAAGAAAAAGCAAGAGCTGCCTGGAATCAAAGAGTACAAGATTCTTTAAAAGAGAAAGAAAAAGAGTTACAAGTTGAAAAGTCAACTATTTGGGATGATTCACCAGGGTTGGATTTAGATTTCCTTCTGGCTCAGGATGCCATTGAAGAGGAAAGAGAGAAATCTGATTTGAAGTTAAAAGAAAAGGCTGTTTCTGAAGCCTATGATCCTTATGATAATCCTCCATCATCTCACTCTGATGATGAAGATGATTCTGATTTATCTGAGAATGCTAAGAAAAAGAAAGCTGCTCAAAAGAAAAGGAAAGCAATTGCTCCTCCTCCTCCCAGCCGAGACAATGATACTCCATACTATATTCTTAAGGGAATTGACCCCAAATCGAAAGAATTTCAACATTGGATGTGGTTCTCCAAGAACCAGCAGAAAGAGAGAAAAAGGTCTAAGAGGTATGATAGTCCTGTTTCAAGATGGACTCCCAGAGGTCCTCCTCCTCCACCTCCCAGTGCAGGAGCCTCTGGGAACCTATCTGCTAATCCATCTGCCTCTTCTGGAAAATCTGCACCATCTCAGCCTCAGTCAAGGAAAAGCTCTCAAAGTTCCCAAGGCAGATCTTATTCTGGTTCTCAAAGACAAGTGAAGGAGGTGGTGTATCAAAGACCAACCTTTTCCCCTCCTCCTTCTCCAAAGAAAAGAGCTTCTTCTCCAATACCAGTACAGTCTGAGAAAGTTGTTTCAAAAGGTAAGTAGTTTATTTTGTTTTAAATATTCTAGCAAGATCTTTGCTAAGTCTGCTCCCATGTCTTATCTAGTTAATCAAGATAAAGAATCAGATGCTACTCCTCCTGAGTCTGTTTATGAAAGTCCTGAGCTTGATCCTAACTTCAGGATGGCTCGTTTTCACGAATTAGTTGGAGCAGCCCAAATCAGAAAAGCAAAAGCAGAAGGGAAGGACACCACTGGCTTAACCACCATGTCTACTTTTAGAAAGAAGGAATTAGAAAAGTTCCAGGTTAACCCTGAGGTTTTTGACCCTTCTAAATATATGGAAAAGCACCCGGAAGCTGTTGTGCCAAGGACTACAGAATTAAAGATCATTGGCTTGCAAGATCTAAAGATGTCTAAGTTAGAGGCCATTGATCCTCTGCGAAAAATTTCTTTTGTTTCTAGCTCTTCTGTATCTAAGCCTGACTCTGTTGATCCTTAGTTTTGTTTGACTTCTATTTATCTATCTGTTTGATAATTGCTAGTTAATTGCTATCTATTTCTTGTATTGTTTATAATGTTCTATAGCTAGCTCTGTGTTTTAGTTTTTAAGAGACTTAACTCAAATAGGGGGAGATTGTTGGTACCCTAGTTTGATTTGAGTTTAGTCTTGTGTTTTTAGTCCCTTGACTCAAGAAATATCTATGGTCAATGGTTAGTAGTCTAGCTGTAGAGTCCTCACTTTTCTAGATTGAGAATTTGGTTAAGTAGTTTGTTCGTTCGACTATCGTCGAACGCCGCTCGACTATCGTCGACTAACTGTTCGACGATCGTCTATCAGTTGTTCGACTTTCAGTCTGCGTGGATAGTTCGACTATCGGTTGATAGTTCGACTATCTGTGTGCTTTGATAGTTCGACTATCTGCTTGGATAGGTCGACTATCTGATAGCTCGACTATCTGTTGATAGTTCGACTATTTGTTCTGCGTTGATAGTTCGACTATCTGTTGATAGATCGACTATCTGTTTGTCTTTGATAGTTCGACTATCTGTTGATAGGTCGACTATCTGATAGCTCGACTGTCTGTTGATAGGTCGACTATCTGTTCTCGCTTGGTAGTTCGACTATCTGCTTTGATAGTTCGACTATCTGATAGTTCGACTATCTGTTGATAGGTCGACTATCTGTTTGTTTTTGATAGTTCGACTATCTGTTGATAGGTCGACTATCTGATAGCTCGACTATCTGTTGATAGCTCGACTATCTGTTTTGCCCTGATAGTTCGACTATCTGTTGATAGGTCGACTATCTGATAGTTCGACTATCCTCTGGTAGTTCGACTATCTGCTGTGATAGTTCGACTATCTCCTTGATAGTTCGACTATCTAGATCGTTCGACTATCTGTCCGATAGTTCGACGATCTCCGTGCGTCGGTCGACGATCTCCAAAGGTCGTTCGACGCTTTCTGTCTGCCTTTATATTTTGTATTTATTTATTATATTTAATTAATTAATACATTATCTGGCATATCTTTTCAGTTGATTTATGATAATATTTCTAGGCATATCTGCTCTATTCTTTTTGCCTGAGTAAAATCTTTTTTTAGATAAAGTTGTTTGTCTTATTAACTGACTTTGTATTTTACTTTATCTGCTGACAGTCCTTTATAGTCGTTAGACTGAAAAGTCTTCCTTCTGCTATAAAGAGTATTTCTCTGATGTGACTTTATTTAGTCATTCTATTATTTGATTTGATCCTGCAGCTTCTTAGAAAGAGGTTCATTCCTTTTATAGGATGTCTTGCTGCAGAGTTTGTTTTGCTGAGTGTTATTTGCAGCCCAGGTCTCAAGTTTCAGAAGAAGACAAGTAATTCAAATTAGAGAGAGCCGTTGCTTGCTGCTGTTATATAAAGGACCCTTTGAAGAAGGATTCAAGCTAGCTAATAGGTAACCAGTTGTTCACTCAAGCATTCAAGCCTTCATCAAGATCAAGTCATCTGCTCTCAGCAATACTCATCTAACTGAGAAGTGTTAAGATCTTCTGCTCTTCTTCAGCCTGAGTTCTCCTGCTTTCAGGAAGTTCAAACTCAGAGTTCTTTTGAAGAAGAAGAAGAAGAAGATAGCTGCTTGAAGATCTTTAATTTTATTATTTATTATCTTCTTGTAGTTTTTCCTTCAGAGCTTTCTGAAGAGTTTTCTGCACTGAAGCAAGACTTCACCTGGACATCTTTGAGCTAGGGGGAGCCTTGATTCTTTAGAGCTTTCTAGCTCAGTGCAAGTTTTTGTGCTTCTCTAATCTATTGTAAAATAGAGAAGACATCTTAACCTTCTTCCCCCTCATGTACAGGGTTATTACTCCCTTCAAAAGTATCCCTTGGTGGCAGGGCACCTGATCAAAAACCTGTGCTTGGTTTTTAGACATCTGATCAAAAGTCTAAAGGGTTTCTGGATCTACCTGAAGCAGATCCTGTTGGTGGCAGGGCACCTGATCAAAAACCTGAGTGGATTCCTACCTTGTTGGTAGAAGAGTGGACGTACCCAAGTTGTTTGGGGAACCACTATAAATTCCTTGTGTCGTCTGGATTGCCTTGTTTATTTCCTGCACTGTGGCTGTGAATAGATATAACTAGGTTGCTAGTTGCTGTTTAGGATTTCCAAGCCTTAACTGTAATTACAGTTAGCTTGAGTTTGTGCACAACACTTGTGTTAGGCTTTAGGGTTAACTCTATATCTATAATCTTTTAATTCCACAATTCACTCCAAGGGAGTTGGGTAGATCTTCAAGTTTTGTCTAGTGCAAAATTTGATAACTCTATTCACCCCCCTCTAGAGTAGTATCTATCCCTTCACTTTCATTGTTGATAAGAGGATGTAGAGGGAAGCTCAGGAGGAGAGGGAGGAGAATCATCCATGAAGGAGTCATCTATAAGAGAAAATGAAGGAGTGGAGAAAGATGGATAAGAGAACAAAGGGTGGAATTGTTCTGAGGTAGAGGCTGGAGGAGGTGAAATTGGTGAAGAGATTGTAATGGGGGATGAGATGATAGAGGTTGAGATTGGTGAAGAAGTTGAGGTGGTGACTGGGATAGAAACAGCTGGAGGAGGAGAAGAAGAAACAGACAATTCTTCTGCTTGGGCAGATACCTGAGGAGGAGTGACTGATATAGTCCTGGTGCCTGAAGCAAGTGGTGCTGCAGCATCCCTGCTGGGGTTGATGATCTGCCTGTCCCATCTGCTGAAGAGGGCACAGGTTAGCCTCTTGGATGCATTGATGTACATCCTACTAGAGGTCAGCAGTTCAGGGCACCTGGAGTGCAGGTAAACCCCTAATATCCTCCCATAGCTTACACAGCTTTTGTTCAGCTTCTTCTTAATGAGATTGAAAAAGATGGATCCCCAATCTAAATGTTTCTTGTCAACCAATGCTCCCATTAAACAGAATTGGTATCTTGATATTGTATCATGGGCTGAGTGCTTTGCCAGAAGCACTTTTCCAACCACATCAGCCAGAAATTGAAATTCTATGGAAAGGTTCTTTTTCAGCAGTTTGTTAGGGTTCACAACAGTGTGACCCATTCTATCCAGCATAGAATCATACTCTTCTCCACACAAATCTATGGAGTCATCTCCAGTACTAAGGAGGAAAACCTCTGTTAGAAGGGCTGCGGGCAACGGTACCTGAGTCCCTTTGATTGAGCCGATTACAGAATTCTCATTCTCATTCGTGGCGGTAAAACACCATTCCTTTATCTCTTCTGCTGCAATCTTCATTCTGGTGGACATGATCTGAAACAGTTGCTGTTCTCGAAAAAGGTTTAGAATATCCTTGAATTTCTGATCACTTCCATCGAAAGAATTCATATCAATGTCGAAACCTGTATCAAATTTCATCTTTGAAATAGCAGCACTTGACACAGCCATCTGTACCTGCAAAGATGAAACAAACACGATCAAGTGTAGAAGGTTTGGAGGGAAAGAGTTGTAGAGAGTATGAAAGCGTAAACGACGAGCGGCGGCCGAAAAATGATTTTATATTAGGGTTCGATGCGAAAAAGGAAGGATCGTCGATCTCTGTTCGACGATCAGGACTCCTGATGGAAGCTGAAAGGGCTTCAATATCGTAGATCTCAGTTCGACGATCTAGGGAGGATGTCGAGCTCAGGTCGACGATCGAAGGCCTGGAAGAGATAGTGTACAACTATCTGACACGCTCTGAACTCAGGTCGACGTTTTTGGGAAAACGTCGATCTCCGTTCGACGCTTTCTGGGAAAACATCGAGCTCCGTTCGACGCTTTCTGGGTAAAACGTCGAGCGTAGTTCAGAGTCAGAAAACTATCCTACAGACACAAAAAAGAGTTTTAAGCCTAATCTTGGTCTGTTTTTAGCTTTTGAAAATCTTGTAACTTATTTTAGACTTCCTCCATCTAACATGCCTAACTGATTGAGGAAGAAGTTGTGTTTCTTTTCATCCAAAGGCTTGGTGAAAATATCTCCCCTTTGCAAATCAGTTAGGATGTATTCAAGTTCAATTTTGTTTTTCTCAACATTATCCCTTAGAAAATGATGTCTAATTTCTATGTGTTTTGTCCTACTATGGAGGACTGGATTTTGTGCAATGGAAATAGCACTGGTGTTATCACAAAATATTTTAGACTTCTCTAAGTTGTAACCATAGTCTAGGAGTTGGTTTTGTATCCACAATATTTGTGAACAACAACTGCCTGCAGCCATGTATTCAGCTTCAGCAGTTGAGGTTGACACAGATGTTTGTTTCTTACAATACCATGAGACAAGTCTATCACCAAGAAACTGACAAGTTCCACTGATGCTTTTCCTGTCTATTCTGCATCCAGCATAATCAGCTTCTGAAAATCCAGTTAAGTCAAATGCTGAATCTTTTGGATACCAGTCCTAGATTTGGACAGCTTTTAACATACCTAAGAATCCTCTTTACTAAAGTTAAGTGTGACTCTCTAGGGCTGACTTGTAATCTAGCACATATACATGTAACAAATATTATGTCAGGCCTACTGGCTGTAAGGTACAATAGAGAGCCAATCATTGCTCTATATGTTGTCTGATCAACTGGTTTCCCATGTTCATCAGCATCCAATACAGTATTGGTAGTCATGGGTGTTTTCATACATGATGCATCAGACATCCCAAATTTCTTAACCAATTCTTTTGTATACTTGGTTTGAGAAATAAACATGCCTTCAGCATGTTGTTTGACTTGCAATCCTAAGAAGAAGGATAGCTCACTCATGCTACTCATTTCAAATTTAGAGTGCATAAGCTTGGAAAACTTTTTGTACAAACTTGAATCAGTAGACCCAAATATAATATCATCTACATAAATTTGTACTAGTAGGGTATGAGACTTATGGGTTCTAATAAAAAGAGTTTGGTCTACTCTCCCCCTAACAAAATCATTCTTCAGCAGAAAGCATGCTAGAGTCTCATATCATGCTCTAGGAGCTTGCTTGAGACCATATAATGCTTTGTGTAGTTTAAAAACATAATATGGATGAGTTAGAGAGATAAAACCTGGAGGTTGTCTGACATATACTTCTTCTTTGATCTCCCCATTGAGAAAAGCACTCTTCATATCCATTTGATAGACTTTGAATCCCTTGTGAGCAGCATAAGACAGGAAGATTCTTATGGCCTCTAACCTTGCAACAGGTGCAAAGGTCTGGTCATAGTTTATCCCCTCTTCTTGAGAATATCCTTGAGCAACTAGCCTTGCCTTGTTCCTTACAGTAATTCCTTGATCATCCAGCTTATTTCTGAACACCCATTTTGTTCCAACAATTGAATGATCCTTTGGCTTAGGCATTAGTTCCCAAACTTTGTTTCTTTCAAATTGATGCAACTCCTCTTGCATTGCAATGATCTAGTGTGGATTTTGCTCTGCATCTTGAAAGGTTTGAGGTTCAATTTGAGAGAGGAAGCAAGTGTGCATCAGGTTTTGATTGACCTGATTTCTGGTTTGCACACCAGCTGAGATGTCTCCAATCACTTGGGAGATTGGATGATCTCTTGGTGTTACTACATCAACAGGGGATGTTGATTGTTCACCAACCTGTGTTGTTGTTTCCTCTTGTGGGACAACAATTGGCTCTTCAAGAAGATTTTCTTCCATATGTGGAGCAGCTTCTTCATCTTCATTACTTTCATCCTTTTGAGTGACTTGTAATCTGCCCAATTCTTCAGCTAGAGAATGCACCTGCAAATGTTCTATGGTAGAAGTATTCTTCTCCTTGAAAGACATATTAGTTTCATCAAAGGAAATGTGGACAGATTCTTCAATTTTTAGAGTAGTTTTATTATAAATCCTATAAGCTTTACTGATCATGGAGTATCCCAGAAACACTCCTTCATCAGCTTTTGCTTGAAATTTTGCTAAATATTTCTTGTCATTATTATGAATGTAACAAGTGCAACCAAAAACTTTAAAATAGTCTACTTTAGGTTTCTTCCCTTTGAGCAATTCATAGGGAGTCTTGCCCTTCAGTTTATGTATTAGACTTCTATTCAACACATAATTGGAGGTGTTCACTGCCTCGGCCCAAAAGGATAGAGGTAGGTGAGCATCTGTCAATAATGTAGTTGCAGATTCAATAAGGGTTCTATTTTTCCTTTCAGCTATCCCATTTTGTTGAGGAGTTCTAGGAGCTGAGAAAGTATGCCTGATCCCTTCACTTTGACAGAACTCTTGCATGAGAAGAGAATCAAACTCTGTCCCATGATCACTTCTGATCAGGGCAATGTGAGTGTTGAACTCAATCTGAATGCATTTGAGAAACTCTGTCAAACACTTAAAGTTATCAGACTTCTTCCTCAGCAAGAATACCCATGTGAATCTTGAGAAGTCATCTACAATCACTAAAGTATAGGATTTCCCTCCTAAGCTTTGTACTGTAATGGGTCTAAAGAGATCCATGTGTAACAGATACAAAATCCTAGGTGAATCACTCTTGTTAATTGATTTAAAGCTATTTTTAGTTTGCTTGCCTAATTGACAAGCCTTGCAGAGTCCTTCCTTCTTGTAGGGGCCAGAAGGTAGTCCTCTGACAAGGTTGTCCTTGGATAGCCTAGCAATGGTTCTAAGATTAACATGTCCTAGTCTCTTATGCTATAGGATATTAGGTCTAGATATGGAATTAAACAGGCAAATAACTACCCTAGATGAATGAAAGTCTACTAAGTAAATATTACCTTTCCTGTTACCTGTCAACACAGTTGTGTTGTCTTCTGACTTGATCTTGCATATTTCTTTGTTAAAAGACACTTGATATCCTTCATCACATAGCTGACTAATGCTTATCAGGTTGTGCTTGAGTCCTTCAACATAGGCTACTTTCTTGAAGGTGACTGTCCCAATTTGGACTGCACCATATCCTTTTGTAGTTCCAAAGTTTGAATCACCAAAAATTACTTTGGGTCCAAGCTTGGCTTTAAAGGATGTGAAGTTGTCCTTATTCCCTGTCATGTGCTTTGAGCACCCACTATCCAGATACCATAGCTGGTTTGATATTGGATAGGTCTTCACCTGCACATAAACAGCTTATATGTTTTTGACCCAGTTTACCTTGGGCCTAGGTTGATATCCCTTAAATTCAGAAATAAAAGACATCCCAGGTTGATTCTTATAACCTTCAGGATGGTATCTCCTAGGAGATATTATCCATTCAGTATAAGGATTAAAGCATTGGGATGAAGCACTTCTAGGATTGAATTGAGATTTGCCTCTGAAAGAAGGTTCAAAGCTCTGAACTCCGTTCGACGATCGTCGATCTGGGTTCGACGATCTTGGGTAAAATCATCGAGCTCCGTTCGAAGATCGACTGTGAGGGAGTTCAGAGTTCAGGAATCGTTGAGCTGAGTTCGACGTTTCAGCCTGAGATCGTCGATCTCTGTTCGACGATCGTCGACCTCTGCTCGACGTTTTCAGTTGAACTTTGTTTTTCTTAGGTAGATCTGAATTCATCCTAGCTACCTCTACAACACCCTTCCCTTTATCAGAAATAAATTTGATTGGGGTTGTTAATACTATGGGTTGGCTAGATGAAGCACCCAAGCCCAGTGTACTGTTTAATCTTGAGTTCACTGTGCTTGTGATGTCCATTAATTTGATACTTCTCCCATTGAGGGATTCTTCAAATTGCTTGGCCTTGGATAGTTCACTCTTCAGTGAAGCTATCTCCTCTCTATAGCATTCTAACTCTTCAGAGAGTTTGAGGTTCTCTGATTTTAAAGTGCTATACTCAGATAGTTGTTTTCTGAGGGAAGTGATTTCCTTCTCAGACTCCAACAGATCTAGACATAGTACTTTAAACTCATGTTTAAAGTCCTCAGAACTGAAATCAAATGAATTGATTACCT
Organism: Platanthera zijinensis; assembly: GCA_039513925.1. Lineage (NCBI taxonomy): Eukaryota > Viridiplantae > Streptophyta > Magnoliopsida > Asparagales > Orchidaceae > Platanthera > Platanthera zijinensis. The sequence goes on from CM077095.1 coordinate 134,694,112, forward strand.
GATCTTCTTCTAGTTGAGCTTCTGAATCTGATTCTGACTTTTCTGCTTTTGAATCTGTTTGAGAGGCATTGATAGCCATCATGCAAAATTCCTTTTCATCAGCATCATCCTCATCATCACTAGAGCTGGATGAGGCTTCAGAGTCCTCTTCAGTTTCACTCCGTGTCTCAGCAACAAATCCCTTCCTTGTATGTTTGTTCTTGTTGGAGGAGGGTTTGTCTGAGCTGTTCTTTCTGAAGTCTTTCTCCTTTCTTCTTTCTCTTCTATCTTTCTTGTCCTTGTTCTTGTTTTCTGGACAGTCAGACACAATATGGCCTGGTTTCCTGCAACCAAAACATATAATTTCTTTATTGTTATTTGATTTATCATACCTTGGCTTATCATGTCCCTTGTATGATCTTTTTCTGAAGTCTTTTCTGGCCATCTTGTAGAATCTTTTGGCCAGTAGACTTAGGAGCTCATCATTTCCTGTAGCTTTATCTTCAAGCTCCTCTTCTGTAGCTTTGAAGGCTATGGTCTTATCTTTCCTTGTGACTGGAGAAGTAGCCTTTTTGTTTTTCTTCTCTATTTTTAATGAGCAGCTCATAAGATTTGAGCTTGCCCAAGAGAGCTTCAGTGGTAATCTCATTTAGACTTCTGGCATCTTTGATTGGCCAGATTCTTGAATCCCAAGTGCTGGGGAAGCACATTAGGATTTTGTCATTCAGCTCAGTCAATGAGACTTCTTTATCCAGAGTCTTTAACTCATTGACAATCAGATTTAGTCTATTGTACATGTCAGCCACTGATTCAGCTTCTCCCTTTTTGAAATTCTCATATTAGCTTATAAGATGGGATCTCCTGTCTTTCCTTTCATCAGCAGATCCTGAGATAATTTCAGAGAGCTTGTCCCAAATTCCTTTGGCTGAGTTCTATTCAGCTACCTTCTGAAATATCTCATCAGACATTGTCTGAGCTAAGATGTTCATGACCTTGGCATCTGCAATCTTCCACTTCTTTATTTCAGCATCTGTTCCCGAAGGAGGTGGAACAGCATTTGTACTTGAGCTTGCTGGTGGACTTGGGCACACTGTCAAAACAGAATTAAATATGTCTTCATCAATAGAGTTCATGTAAAGTCTAATCCTTGCTTTCCAAAGTGCAAACTTGGATAGATTGCACACTGGAGGCCTGGTGTTTGCATAATCTTTGTTCTGTGCCATGTCTTTATATAAAATTAAATATAATGAAAATAACCCTCTTAAAAGATTGATCTTATCAAGGATCTTTTGGTTCAGGTGTTAGCCTGTATGAGCAACCAACCTCCCTCTGATACCAATTGAAAGTGAGGACAAGATCTATCTCAACTCTAGAGGGGGGGGGGGGGGGTGAATATAGTTTATTTAAAGTAAATTCACAATTTTAAACTAGCAAAACTTTTAAGATTTAACTTATATATAGGTGTAAGGTGCCTGCTATAGAATTAGCAAGACAGTAAAAAGAAGAGCACAGCACACAGCAAAGAAAACACACAAGCAAACCAGAAAACACAAGGAGCTATAGTGGTTCCCCAAAAACTTGGGTACATCCACTCTTCTATCACCCTTGGTAGGAATCCACTGCAGGAAGGGTTGATCAGGTGTCCTGACACCAATGAGCTTTTGATAAGGTGCTCAAAAACCAAAATAGATTTTTTGATAAGGTGTCTTGCCACCACTGAGTTTTGACAAGGATCTCAGAACCAGATTCAAAATTTTTGAAGGGAGTTTTGAAAACCCTTTTACAGAGGGAAAGGGAAAAGAAAAAGAGTGAAGTTGTCTTCTCTGTCTCAATCAAAGGGAGAAGCACAGGTGGATTTGTGTTGTCAAAGCTCCCCCTGAGATGTTGACTAGTTCAGGAGTGGAAGCTTTGCTTCAGGGTGATAGATCTTCAGAAGCTTCAGATCTCCAGCAGAAGATGGTTTCAGCAGATGCTGAAAGATGAGTTGTCTGGAGTCCTTGAGATGAATGTAAGATCACTTTTTCAGTATGCCAAAATGTTCAACTGATTCTTCAAAATTGATCTCTCTATGTTGTGAATCTGTACTACTAATTTCTTGTTGTTTTCTGGTTATGTATATCTATCAGACCAAAAAGAATCATTTATTCTCTGAAGATCCTTCATCAGAGATAGCCGTTTAGCAGACATTAAATGTCCTCCATAAAAGTCTTGTCTTCTAGAGGAAAGTCCAATAAACATTCTCAAAAAGAATTCCTTGAAACTTGCTCCAGAATAAAGGAAAACGGCTGGCAGATCTCTTGAAATAAATGCTGAAATAATTTGAAAAACATTCCAAAGTCGGACTGAATTTGAATCCTTAAAGTCGTCGATCTCTCAGGAAAAACGTCGATCTGAGTTCTACGATCGTCGACCTGAGCTCAGAGATTGAAATGAAGATTAGACAGAAAACGTCGACCTGACCTCGAAGATCGTCGACCGGAGCTCAGCGACCTGAAGAAATAAGCTGAAGACAGATCGTCGATCTGAGCTAGAAGATCGTCGACCGGAGCTCGATGATTCAGCAAAGTTGAGCTCAGAGAGCGTCGAACGGAGTTCGACGTTTCGTCGACCTAAGCTCAACGATAATTGTCTTTGCCTCAGCTTTAAGTCTGATTCCTTGAATGGTCTTGGGGGCAGCTTCAAACCTAAATTCTAAGCCCTAGACTCATTCTAATGTTGACCTTTTTAACTATACATCTAGGTCAAACTGGATTCCTAAGACAAACATAGTGATCCTTACCCAAATTAGTAATAGGGTGTTCCAACAGCATCTCGTTACAATTGAGAGATGAGATAACACTTTTCACTCGGCAGACGACATACCGTCTCGCCCGACATTTGTTACAAATTGCGCTATGCAGTGACATGCTTTGTTGGGCGTCTTGCTGGCACTGGACGCGGGAGCGGAGCGCTTAAATTTGCGGTTGCGGAAGCAGAGAGATCGGACTTTATCAGGTGTCTTTAAGGTGGCTCGAACGCGTCCTGGAGATGACTTGAGCGTGGCTCAGAGATGGATGGAATGCAGCTCCGTGGTGGCTCAAACGCGGCTCGAAGATGGCTTGAACGCGGCTTGGTGGTGGCTCGAACGCAGCTCATAGGAGGAATTCGACATAGCTCTGGCCTGAAGAAGAAGATGACTCGGAGGAAAAGGTGAGAAATGAGTAGACCTGGGAGTCCTTTTATAGCCTCCAGGTGGTTATGGTGGTCGCGGCTATCCGCACACCGTAACCACCATTATAAATATTTTTGCTATAGTTTAGGGGCGTATGTTAGGATATAAATTCTGCTATTTGGAGACCAATTAAATTAATAATGAAAATTCCCACACTAACCCGTCAGTTAGTGGATGGTTACACTCGAATCGGACGGAGGGGAACGACCCCAAATAAACGGACCACTTGGGCGGACCTCCACGGGCGACCGACGAACTTGCCGCAAAATTCGCCGGCGAGGGGAGGACCGTCTGGGGCGGCCGAGGAGGAGCGGCCGGCTCGGCCACTCCCTCGGCCGCGCGCCGGCAGCCGAGGAGGAGCGGCCGGTGTGGTTGCGTCTTCGGCCGCGCGCCAGCGACCGAGGTAGAGCGGATCGCACTACCGCTCTCTTAGTTGCGGCCGGCGCGGCCATTCTTTCGGCCGAGGGAGATATTGGCCCGCGCGGCCGCTCCCTCGGCTGCGGCCGGCGGCCGAGGGAGAGATCAGCCCGCGCGGCCTCTCCTTCGGTCGCGGTCGGCGGCCGAGGAAGAGCAGCCCTCGCGGCCGCTCTCTCGATCGCGGCCGACGGCCAAGGGGGAGCGGCCCATGCGGCCCGCGCGACCGCTCTCTCGGCCGCGGCCAAGGGGGGGAGGCCCGCGCGTCCGCTCTTTCGTTCGTGGCCGGCGGCCGAGGGGGAGCGGCAGCCGGGGCCGCCCCCACGGCCGCACGACGATGGCTGAGGGGGAGGCCGGCGCGACGAGAGAAGGGGCGGCCAGCGTTCGGGGATGAGGCCGGCCGCCCAACGCCGCCGAGGAGGCGTCCATGGCTGTTCGTTCATTATGCGTGAGGGTATCGATGTGTGGGTGGATCGGACGCGATGATCGCGCGTACGGTCAAACCCATGATCCCACTACTTTTGGGTGGAGATCATGGGGGGTGTGGCTATGTGCACTCCAACTCTCTTTAAAAGGGGTCTCATCCCCATCATTTGCCCCCCGAGATCCTGCACTGCTAGAAATTGGTACGAGCGAAAGAGCAGAGATCTCTCTCTTCATGGCGGCGACGATGATGAACGGTGAAAGGTCGGAGACAGCGGATGTCGGCGCCCTTTAAACTGAGGTAAAATGTTAGAATATGCTAGGGAGGAGAGGAAGGGGCGACGAATGCGCCTGGAGAAGGTAGCTAGCGCACCTGTGCGCGCGGGCGTGCGTGCGGGCGCGCGCGTGCACACTAGACCGTGCGCCTGGGTGCGCTCGCTTGGTCGCGCACGGGCGCGCGCACGCCTGACCGTGTGCGGGCCTGACCGCACGCTGCCTCGCACGCCTAACCGCGCGCGGGTGTGCGCGGGAACTTATACGATTGCGTGCTCTGGTGTTCTTGCATTGGGACGCGCGTGCGCTTGGTTGCTTGTGCGTGCGTGCTTGGGTACGTCGTATGGTTTTGGTTTTACTGCGCGACGTGCCTTTATGCGCACGACGGGGGCGGAAAATTTTCGATTTATAGACTTTTTATCAAGACTGATCTTAATTTTTTATGCCAGGGTTCAAAGCGTACTGCGAGACCGATGCGTCTGCGTTCTTCCCTTACCGACAACCAGGTTACGATTTGGAGGAGAAGGTTCGGTCTGCCTACTGACTTTGACGTGAAGATACCGCGTGTTGAAGAGAGGGTTCAAAATCCTCCTCATGGTTGGTTGACGATCTCTGAGGCTACTCTGAGATCGGGTTTCCGATTCCCACCATGCGAGGAAGTGATCGAGATTCTTAAATTTTGCGGCGTGCCGATTTCCCAGTTCACTCCATTGGGAGTAGTACGCATCATGGGGTTGGTCATCTTGTTTCATGAACATGACGGGAAACTCTCTTTGGACTGTTTCCGAGATTGGTGTGACATTCGATTTGATGGTGGTGAGCGTGTGGAGATTCATTGCAACATTGTTGGCTTGATTTTGAGACTCAAACGGACTGCCGTAACGGAAATACTCTATTTGGCTATGTCAAGAATGCTTGGGGCTTGTCAGAGCTGTGGAATGCATTGCCTGATCGTTGTCGGCGCCAAAAGGGGAAAGAGCGGGAGTTTTCCCCAGTGTTAGGATTTTCAGAGTCTCGTGAGTTGGCAAATCGGTTGTTCTGCATTTCCTCATTTGTGGAGGAGAAACGTTTGTTGCGATGCGACATTTCTTTAGATCCTGGGCGGGTTGCCGAGACATCCTCGGATTGTGGTCTGAAAAGGAAGGCCATTGCAGTGCGTCGCGATGGCGATGGTTCGGTGTCTCGTTCGAGTTCTTAGGGAAAGACTATTCCTACTGATGGTTGTGGTAGGATTACTCTCGCAGTACTGGTGCTTGAATGTCCTGCATCCCGGTTCCCCCAACGGAGACGGCCGTTTCGAGGTTATCTTCTTCTTTGAAGACGATGAACGAAGTGGTGAGCAAGCTTGATTATTTTTGATCTTCTTTTGTTGTTGTGTTATACTGACTTTTCTCCATCCTTTTTCTTGTAGATTGAGGTCCAGGCTCAAATTGCCGTTATTTGGAATAAACACTACATGAGCTTGAAAGACATGTATCTGGCTCTTCAGGAAAAGTTTCGGGCGGTGGCGAGCTCACTTGCTGCTATGAGAGATGATCATGATCGGGGTATTTCCAGATTTCGCCGGATCGGATCAGAGCTGAAGGCAGAATTGGAGGAGACTAGGGCGTCCTTGGAGGTGGAGAAATCCCTGGTGGAGAGGACTGCACAGATGCTAAAGTGTGCCCATGGGGAGACTCCTCGTTTAGAGACAGTGCTTCACACGACGAAGGCTCAAATGGAGATGTTATCTTCTGATAGTCGTGTCTCCGAGTTAAAGGTTGTTGGTCTTGCTGAATATATGGATTCCTTGGAGTATACGCGTGACCGTTGTTTGATTGGCGAGGAGACTCGTGAGGAGATATGGACCATAGAGGTGGAGCCTCAGATGGAGGATGTTCCTGAGCTGGCTCTTAGGCGTCGAGTTTCGAAGGCTTTTCGCCTTATTGGTCGGAGCTTGGGATGCGATATGTTCTGCTTTAGTTTTGATGATATCTCAGATGATGAGAGTCTGAGAGTTGATCCTGATTCGGCCGCGGATGATGTGTAGCGGCGTGGTTTCTTTATGCTTATATTTGCGTGTTTGCATTTTTCTTTTTCTGGTCTGATATATTGTATGTTGCCTTTATTGTTTGGCAGTTTTGATCAACGCATTTGTGCATGTATTTGTATGTTGCTATGATGATGATGTTCTCTTTCTTCTTTTTGCTCGAATGTTGTTTGACTTGCGATGTTGCTTTGTGCGGACTATGATTGCGGCTTAGCTGGTTTATGACTGGTTTGTTTCCTAGTTTACACAAGGATCTCTCGCGACTTAATTTGCATGGGGATCGCCCGCGGCTTAATTTGCACGGGGATCGCCCGTGGCTTAATTTGCACGGGGATCGCCCGCGGCTTAATTTACACGGGGATCGCCGCGGCTTAGTCATGAGGGGGGCATGCCCTGACGATATCGTGGCGTAGAAAGGCAGGTTCGGTGAATAGCTTTTATATTCAAACCGCATGTGCAGTCTTACCTATTTCGCACGAGGATCGCTCGCGACTTAATTTGCACGGGGATCGCCCGCAGCTTAATTTTCACGGGGATCGCTTGCGGCTTAATTTGCACGGGATCGCCCGCGACTTAATTTGCACGGGGATCGCCCGCGGCTTAATTTGCACAGGGATTGCCCGTGGGTTAATTTGCTTGAAATTGTTGAACAGGAAACACAATACTTTGAATAACAGATTGTCTACACACGTCCAGGCTTGCGGTTCTTACACTTTATAGAGTTCAAACATGATAAAAATACTTTTAGAAGCTCAAAATAAGGAATTACTGATAGAACCGACGTAGGTTTTGTGCATTTCATGTCTGGAGTAGGGTATTTCCCTCTGCGTTCCTCAGCTTATAGGTTCCTAGCTTCACAATCGTGGTGACAGTGAACGGTCCTTCCCATGAAGGAGAGAGCTTGTCCCCTTGTGGTCCCTTGCCGACAGCTTCTATACTTCGAAGAACCAAATCTCTGACGTTGATAGGTCTAGATTTCATCTATTATTGTAATGTCGCGCTACACGTTGCTGATTGACGACAGTGCGAAGAGCTGCCACTTCTCGAAGTTCGTGGATCAGATCTAGATTCTCTCGGAGGGCTTCATCATTCTGTTATTGGTTGAAGTTGGAGACTCGTGGATCTGAGATGTCGATGTCAACTGGGATGATTGCTTCCATGCCATAACAAAGTTTATACGGTGTTTCTCCGGTCGAGGTTCTTTCCGTGGTTTGATATGCCCATAAAACGTTGGGTAGTGCGTCGACCCATTGCCCCCCCGGCTTCTTGCAGTCGTGTTTTTAATCCTTTCAAAATTGTTCGATTGGTCGCCTCAATATGCCTTTTGGTTTGTGGGTGCTCCACAGTAGTGTGTCGCAGATTAATCTTTATTCCTCGCACATTTTTGTGAAGGATCTTCCCGTGAATTGAGTGCCGTTGTCTGCGATGATGATCGCGGGGATGTCGAAATGGTAGACAATATTCTTCCACACGAATTGTTTGGTGTTTTTCTTCAGTAATCTTAGACAAAGGTTCTGCTTCAATCAACTTGGTGAAATAATCAATGACCATTATGATGAACTTCCCTGCCCTGAGACTTGGGGTAGGGGTCCAAGAAGGTTGATTCCCCATTGCACAGACGATCATGCTCCTTGCAGCATGGTGAGGGCAACCGACAGTTGTCGAGGAATATTCGCATGCAACTGGCAACTTCTGCATCTTTGGACAAATTCAGTCGCTTCCTTTTTCATCGAGGGCCAGTAGAAGCCTTGACGTAATATCTTTCGTGCCAGAGCCTTTTTGACTAGATGTTCCCCGCAGACTCCTTTGTGAACTTCTCGCAAGGCGTATTCTACATCGGGCTATGATAAACATTTCAAGTATGGCCCAGAAAAGGATTGTTTGTACAACTCTTTGTTGATTAGGGTGAAGGTGGCTGCTCGCATCCTTAGGCGTTGCGCTTCTGCTTGGTCTTTTGGTAGTAATTGATATTACAGGCAGGCTAATAGCGGATCGATCCAAGATCTTTTCGGCTCTTCGACCTCCATGATCTCCCAAGGTCCTTGGATGCAGGGAATAACGATCTCCTCTATTTGGCATCTACTTGATCGGTATTGGGTGGGCGATGTGTCCAGCTTTGAGAGGGCATCAGCTCTGGAATTCTGTTCTCTTGAGATGTGGAGAATTTGGAATTGCGGTACTTTGAGTAATAGAGACTTTACTAGTAAAAGGGTATCGACCTAGTTGCTCGTTCCTTGCCTCATAATCACCTTCAACTTGCGAGACGACGAGCTGTGAATCCAAATAAATGGTCAAGTTTTTGACAGGGCAATCGACGACGAGCCTAAGTTCTACAATCAGGGCCTCGTACTCGGCTATGTTATTGGTAGCTGTGAATTTTAGTCTAAGCTCGTACTTTAGGGTGACCATTTCTGGGCTTATCAAAAGTAATATTGCACCCGCACCTTCGATCCCTGATGCCCCATCAACATAGAGGGTCCACTGAAGGTTACTGGCAGCTTGCGTGGTAGTTGTTTCTAGTAGAATAGTGTTTTCTACGATGTAATCTGCTAGCACCTGTGACTTGATGACTGATCGAGGTAGGAAATGGATGTCGAATTCACCTAATTCGACTGCCCACTTCACCAACCTGCCAGAGGTTTCTGGCTTCTGGAGGATCGTGCGGAGGGGATGTTCGGTCAACACTTTGACTGTATGAGCTTGGAAATAGGGTCGGAGTTTCCTGGCCGAGAAGCTAAGTGTTAAAGCTATTTTGTCTGCCGCAGCCCGCAGGGTATCAGGTTTCTGTGTCTGAGAGTATCTTGCTGAGGTAGTAGATCGGACGCTGAACTCCTCCCTCATCTTTAACCAATACCGAGCTCAATGCAGCGGGCGTGACAACTAGGTATAAATAGAGTGTCTCTCTAGGGATAGACTTTGAGAGGAGCGGCGAGGAAGCCAGATATTGCATTAGGGATTCGAAAGCGGCCTGACACTCGTTGGTCCACTGGAATCCTGCGCTCCTTCCTCCCCTGAGGACCTTAGAGAAGGGCAGATACTTATCTCTGATTCATGCTAAGAATAGCAAGAGCGTAGTTGTTCTCCCATTTAGGCGTTGTACTTCCTTTAAAGATCGAGGGGGTGCCATATCCTCGATGACTTTAATCTTTTCGGGATTTGCCTCTATTCCCCGTTGCGTTACCAGGAACCCAAGGAATTTACACGACATTACTCCAAACGCGCAGTTACTCGTGTTGAGTCTCATGCCGTGTTGGCGAAGAATTTTGAAACATTTTCCAGGTCCTCCAGGTGATCTTCCCGTCGGATGCTTTTTACTAACACGTCGTCTGAATATACTTCCGTGAATTTTCCGATGTGATCCTTGAACACTTTGTTCATTAATCGTTGGTAGGTGGCTCTGATGTTCTTGAGACCAAAAGGCATTACCTTGTAGCAGTAGATTCCTTTGTCTGTCTGAAACGATGTGTGCTCTTCATCTAAGGGATTCATTCTGATTTGGTTATAACCACAGTAAGCATCCATGAAGCTGAGAAGTTGGTGCCCAGTGGTTGAGTCGACAAGCTGGTCGATTCTAGGTAAGGGAAAGTTGTCTTTCAGACAAGCTTGATTGAGGTTTGTGTAATCCACACACATCCTCCACTTCCCAGAGGATTTCTTAACCATGACCACGTTTGCTAGCCAAACGGGGTATTTTACTTGTCGTATGAATCGTGCTTCAAGGAGCGTTTGCACCTCCTCCTCAATTGCTTGGAGTCGCTCAGGGGAAAAGTTCCTCTTCTTCTGGATGACTGTCCTACACGCGAGGTTGATGTTCAGAGAATGTTGAATGATCCGTAGATCTATACCGGGCATATCTTCGGGGTTCCAAGCAAAAATATCTTTATTCGTCTGAAGGTAGGCTGTCAATTCTTCCTTTTCTTGCTGTAGGAGGAGGGATCCAAGTTGGACGGTGCGGTTTAAGATTGTCGGAGAAAGTGAGACTTCAATTGATTCTTCAGTTGGCACCCCTCACTGTAAGATCGCCTCATCCCGCAGGTCGAAATCATCGATATTCAAAGATCTTGCTTTTATTGGCTGAGCTTGCTTTGAATAACAAGTCCTAGCAGCTTCCTAGTTTCGCTGCACCACCCCCACTCCTCCTGTGGTGGGGAACTTCATGGTGAGGTGCGGGATTAAAGGAACAGCTTTAAAGGTAGGCTGAATGGGCCTTCCAAAGATCGCATTATAGGCCGAGCATGAATCTACCACGACGAACTGGATTTCGTGTGTAGCTTGTCTTGGAAACTCTCCCATGGTAACCAGTAGAGTTATCATTCCTTTCACTTGGACTGGATGGTTATCGAAATCATACACAGGTCCTGCTGCTGGTATGAGATGTTGACTATTAAGCTTCATATTCTGAAGGGTGGAGAAGAATAAGACGTCGACCGAACTCCAGTTGTCGATGAGTATTCGCTTGACATTGTAGCAAGGATCTTCGATCCCTACACTAATCACGAGAGGATCTTGGTGGGGTGTACGGATCCCTTCAAGATCTTCGTCCCCGAAGGATATGGTGGAATCCTGCATGCACCTTTTCTCTTCGTGAACGTCTCTCTGTGGGCTTACCAAAAGTACCTGGCTAGAAAGAATTGGTGACCCGGTGATGGTTCCGACGGTTTGCCGACCGTCGGCCCCTTTTCATTGGGTCTTTTGCTGATCCCTCACCTGTAACGTCCTGATTTGCGCTAGGCCCCTTGTGCGCTCTTTTGAGTCAGGAGAGCTAATTTAGGCTCAGGGAGTGCAGGCGATCAGGCGCGCACTCATAGGGAAAAGAGGAGTTGGACCTGTGTAGGACATGGGTAGAGACACGGGCGTGTCCCTACCCGTGTGCACCTGCCAGATCCCCAGTGGGCTGGGTGGTTTTGAATGGCGTCGAGTGGTTTGTCCCGAGAAGGACACGGGTAGAGACACAGACGTGTCTCTACCCGTGTGCCTCTACCAGGACTAAGTAAAATCGCCCTTAAAAGGACACGGGTAGAAACACGGGCGTGTCCCTACCCGTGTGCTTCAAGTCCAGTTCGACGAAATGTGTCCCAACGTGGACATGGGTATGAACACGGGTATAACCATGGTCGTGTAACATGGATACGGGCACAGACACGGGCGTGTCAGTACCCGTGTAGGAGCACGAAACGACAGTCGAACCGATTCCCCCGAGCAGGACACGGGTAAGGATACGGGCGTGTCCCTACCCATGTAACTTTTATATAAAAAGGAAAAGTGAAACCCTAGCCGTTTCATTCTCTTCCAAACCCCATTTTCTGGATGAAAATTTATGGAGGAGGAAGATCTTGCTGGAGCCAACCAACTTCGGGAGGAACCGCCACCGCCGCCAAGGGAAAAGCGATGCCAATGCGAAGAATGACAAGATCCATGGCCGGAAATGGCTGAACCGCTGTAAAATGAGGTGAGCTTCCCCCCTCTCCCTTGGTACTAGATCCATTGTTATTCTTAGGCGAGACATCGACTCAAACGAGTCTTGATGTGTGAGAAGAAGGTTTCTAGGAGGGTCATGATAGAACTTGTGTTCTAATGTGTAGTCATCTTCAACCTCCCCCTTACTTCAAAGTGATGATGGGGGTGGCTTCGTGAAGAGGATTGGCCTTAAGAGGGTGAATAAGGGTGGAGGAACTTCTGGTTGTGATATCGGAGGATCGACTTGAGGAGGAAGATGAACCGATGCCGTTCATTCCGCTTCAAGATGCGTGCAGAAATCTGCGTTCTGCACGCAACGACCTTCTTGGCTAATTTCAGGCAAGATCTGGTAAAATCTGGGCTTTCGACTAAACACAAAAGTTGTAGCCCTTGGAATTACCTTTCCAACGAGTGGTTACATGCCTTCAGGTGAATCCTGTAGCCACAGGAATTTCTGATCGAAGTAGAGGCTGTAGACTAAGCGTGCAGAAATTATATTCTGTACGCTGCAGGCTTTGGAGCTAATTTCATGTGGGATACAGTATGATCTGGGTTGCAGACTGAACATGAAAGTTGTAGCCCATGGAAAGACCTTTCCATCGAGGGGTTACACACACTCACCGGATTCCTGTAGCCATAGGAATCTTCGGTTGAAGTTGTTGTCTAGCAGTTGTTCTGCACCATAAATTCCTGGGCTAGTTACATAATTAAGTTTTGACTCGGAAGAGGTTTTGTAACAATCCGACGTTAAGGCGTAGGCAAATCATAATATGCATAATTGTGATAATTCCATGCATGATGAAATTATTGGATAGACCCCACGTAAACTAATGGTGAAATGGTATGTAGTTGAACGAAACAACTTAGTGGGGGTTAGTGAACGAATGCTATTTAGTCATTTAATATCAAGGACTACTAGAGCTTGAGTAATTGCTCAGTGTTGATGATATGAAAACGTGTTGTTGATAATCGGATGATTAACTCATGTGCACACAAATGATTGATTTTGGTGAAGGAGTTGTAAGTGGTGATGTTAAGTTATGTGACCATAGCATTAGACATAGTCATGGTCTTGAGGCTTGTCATATAAGGGACTCTAAGATGGTCCATTGTATGAGGTGGATCGCCACCTGTGTTTGTGGTAAACCCTTAAGGTGCCTTGGGCACAGGATTGGGAAAGGGTGTGAGTGCGGGTGTCTGATCGCACTGGTTGGTAATGTTGAGAAGAGTTAAAATTGGATGGTTGGGCTTGGTCCTCGGTGTTCACGTCCCAAGGATCCTTCTGTGCCACGATGTGGTTGTATTGCATGCGGTGTGAGTCGACACGCGGTGTCGTAATCCCGGGTTAAGGATAGTGTGGCAGGTCTACGGGCTCGCCAATCGTCACACCGATGGGAGTTGACAGATAGACCTTGGGTGGTTGGGCTTGGTCCTAGGTGTTCACGTCCCGAGGCTCTTTCCGCGCCAAGTGAACGGTTGGGCTTGGTCCTCATGCTCATTTCCGAGGCTCCTTCCATGACATACCACAGGCCAGTTCGGGGCTAGGTTCTCTGTGCACATCTACCTGAGACACCCGCTGAGCCGTAGTACGCATGTGAGCTCCGCTGTTGTGTTCTTAGCGTTGAGGCATACGAAGGCCTAGGCCAGGTATTGTGGAGACCAGCATAGTAGTGGATATGCCCGCTCTACTGTCACCGTCTGGCCACGACGGATGACGCCTGAGAGGTTAGCTCCCTTCTCGAAAAGTGGGAACTACAAGTCCGTGTCGACTTAGCGATTTCATGTGCGTGAACATGGGTGAGTCATTGCATTGCATACATACCATACACCTCATTACATACACAAGATCCTTATCGTATAAGTTTGTATGAGCACTCCTATATGATGAGTTACTTACTGCTGAACGATCCTCAACTTATATGTTTGTATGAGCATTCATATAAGTTGAGTTACTTTCTGTTATAACATTATACTCTTATGTTGTTATAGATGGTATAATTGCTAGAATAAGGTGCTGCTTACTTATTACCACATGCTTGTACTTATGCTTTACTTATATAGTGTATCCCGTTCCTTTCTCCGCCCGGTGCCGAGGAGTCGCCGGGGGAGCAGATGTGAAGCCACTTATTCTTTATGACTAACGGTTGGTACGTCTTCCTTTTTAGGAGGAAACCCCGCAGGTGGAGCAGCAGTAGGTTATGTAGCCGGACAGCCAGGCCAGGACGACAGGGCCCGAGGGGAAGGTACCGTCGCTACCGTCTGTTATAGATGTGAGTGTGTGAGGTTTTGTTGTACCCTTTTTGGGAAAACTATTTACGTACTCTGATATTAGAAGCTTGTTGTAGCTTCTTTATTTTATGCTTAATATGGACTATATGCTTGGTGTGGATTTGACTTCCGTACTTTTATATTCTGGTTAGGTCGGCAATGTTTGATATTGGTTGTAGCCGGCAGAATAGGCGTCTTGTGGTACAGGCTAACCCGAGTGTTAGTGCTACCGCAAGGCGACTGTTCTGGGCATAAGACCCCTCTCATGCCGTGTTTTGTGTTCTGGGAGGGGAGGGGGTCTTACAAATGGTATCAGCTTGCTACGATCCTTAACTGAAGAAGTCATTCAACAATGGTGCTACCCCCGTTCAGTTAGTCAGTTTGCAGATAAACTTACTTAGCGAAAGCAGTGGTGTGCCCATATGTAATTCACACTAAGTTTGTTCATCTTTGACCGTAGATTAGCCGACCTAACCTTAAGTTGGTACCTTATGTGCAGACCCCAGTGCATGTCGAGCCGATGAGGGGCACCATCACCCCGTCCGTACTTACACAATTCCAACAATCAGAGCTGGGGCAGACGCTCACAGCTATCCTGGACGCCTTCAGGTCCCAGTCCCAACAAACCCCTGTACAACAACAGGGTCCGGGATCCAATTGGTTAAGCACTTTCCGAGCTCTCTCCCCTCCTGCTTACCTTGGGACGGAGTCGGCAGTGCGTACGGAAGAATGGCTCGACACTATACACGAACTGTTGGCAGGAATAAGGTGCCCAAACAACATGGCGGTGACCCTTGTAGTGTCTCTCTTAGAGATACACGCCAAAAGGTGGTGGAAGTCCCTCATGGGCTCCACCTTTCAAGGACGGGTGTACACGGATATCAATTGGAGCGAATTCTTTGAGGACTTTTTAGAGCATTTCATCCCCTCGGCTGCTCGGGATGATCTTGAGGAGAGGTTTCTGCAACTGAAGCAAGGGTCCAAGTCAGTGACGGAATAATAACGGGAGTTTCAGCACTTGGCTAGATTTGCTGACTCTTATGAGTTGGATGATAGAGGATACGCAAAACGATTTTACAAAGGCTTGTGAGACCCCCTGAGGCAAGCCCTTTTGTTTATAGCGGACTCTAGTCTAGCCGAGATTATTGACATGGCGAAGAGGTTGGAAACGAACCACTTGGGAAGTGGTAAGAGGCCAGCGGAGGGCGTGATGGAAGCCGGCCCCAGCAATAGAAGGAGATTTGATAATAGAGGGGGAAGAGGATATCGAAGAGGTGACGAGCGTTTCCACTAGAATTTTAGAATGGAGCGCCCGGTTCCGCAACCGCCAGCATTGCCTCCACCTCAAAAATTTCAGCAACCCTGTGGGCGGCAGGAGCGAGCGTTCTTCGAATGCAACCAACCGTGCCACATTCATCGCTATTGCCCGCAATTATTTGGAAATACGCCTCTCGCTTTCCCTCCAGCAGCTACTCGAGGGCGGGGGCACATGTGTGGTCGAGGACGAGGACCACGAGGAGGAAACCCCGGACCCGCTCGAGAACATATGTATGTGTTGGACATGACTCAAGAGCGGAACCCTCAGTAAGTGATTGCAGGTATGATTACAGTTGGTTATTTTATTTTCATTAATACCCTCAAGTTGCTTAAGATATACTAGACGCCTAGCTTGAGAATTATTATTGACACGTAGGCACCTTGATGGTCGGCGGGAAACCGGACTATACGATATTCAACATCGGTGCTTCACACTCTTTTGTGTCTGAAGACTTCATCAAAGATATAGAGGGAGTGCAATACTTCACTGGTATTGCTCGAAGGGTGCGCCTTCCAGATGGATCGTAGATGACTGCCACCGCGAAGTGTGACTTTGATGTTCTCCTTGGGGGAAAGTTCTTCGAAACCCCCGCCATAATTTTGAGAATGCCAGAGTTCGACCTCATTCTAGGCATGACATGGATGGATTGGCACCACACAAGGATTGACTGCGCGGAGAAGAGGATCTCGTTGAGGCATGGAGACTCGGAGGTCATTTTTCAATGTATTAACTTCGCGCCCCGTATGATGTTATCTTCAGTCCAAGCTTTAAAATCCCACATGAAGGGGGATGAAGTTTTCATGATTTATTTCGAGTTGAAGTAGTTGGCGTTGGAAATCAAGGATGTGCGGGTGGTGCGCGATTTCCCCGAAGTATTTTTGGAGAAATTGTCAGGATTACCCCTGCACAGAGAAGCAGACTTTCAAATCAAGTTAGTACCGGGTGCCAAGCCTGTCTCCAGGACTCCTTACCGAATGGCCCAAAAGGAACTCACCGAGTTTAGAGTTCAGCTGCAAGAGTTGGTAGAATAAGGGTTTGCTCGCCCCAGCTCATCACCATGGGGAGCCCCTGTTTTATTTGTTAAGAAGAAAGATGGAACCCCATGATTATGCATAGACTATCGGGAGCTCAACCGACTGATGATACAGAACACCTATCTGTTACCTCGGATCGATGAGTTGTTCGATCAACTGGTGGGAGCGCACTGGTTTTCCAAGCTAGATTTGCGCTCGGGGTATTATCAGTTGAGAATACAAGATGATGATATTCAAAAAACGGCTTTCAGCTCAAGATACGACTTGTATGAATTCACTGTGATGTCGTTTGGGCTCACAAATGCCCCATCAGCTTTCATGAGCTTGATGAACAAAGTGTTCGAGCCCTACCTATATGTCTTCGTCATTGTTTTCATCGACGACATCTTGGTCTACTCCAAGACAGAGGAAGAACATGTCGGGCATCTAGCCACTGAAGAAGTTAAAAGAGCACGCATTGTTTGCCAAGTTCAGCAAGTGTGAATTCTGGCTTAAGGAGTGAAGGATCAAGCGCATACCCAACTGCACCAAAAGCCCGGACTGTTGGAGAGGGCGCTACTTAATTTTTTATATAAGTAGCAGAGCGCCACGGGTCAAGTGAAGGAACGCCGGACCCAACAATCCCCCCCCCCGGCGTCCAGTACAACCCGTCGGCTCAGAGGTGGGGTTACCACATGGCCCACACGGCTCAGAGGTGGGGTTACCACATGTCCACGGTTGCCTGACCCACCGGACCCACACAGGTAGAAGGGAAAAATCAGGATTTAATAGCGCCCCCCGGTCTTGAACCCGTGACCTCCTCTGATACCAATTGAAGGATCAAGCGCATACCCAACTGCACCAAAAGCCCGGACTGTTGGAGAGGGCGCTACTTAATTTTTTATATAAGTAGCAGAGCGCCACGGGTCAAGTGAAGGAACGCCGGACCCAACAAGGAGGTTGTCTTCTTGGGTCATGTGATCAGTGGGGTTGGACTAGCTGTGGATCCGGCCAAGGTGCGTGCCGTAAAGGAGTGGTCTCCTTTGAAGTCGGCGGCCGACGTGCGGAGTTTCCTTGGACTTGTCGGGTACTACCGCAAGTTCGTAAAGGGATTCTCAGAGATTGCACTTCCTCTTACTTCTCTAACAAAGAAAGGTGTGTCGTATGAGCGGACACCCCAATGTGAAGCCGCATTTCAAGAACTAAAGAACAGACTTACATCCACACCCATCCTAGTCCTTCCATCTGGGAAGGAAGGATTTCAAGTTTACATGGACGCATCATATCAAGGAATGGGAGCGGTACTAATGCAGCACGGGCATGTGATTGCATATGCTTCAAGACAATCGAAGAAGCATGAAGTCAACTATCCAGTGCATGATTTGTAATTGGGGGCAGTGATATTTGCCTTGAAGATTTGGAGGCACTACCTATACGGCATTCACTGCGAAATATTCTCGGATCATAAGAACTTAAAGTACGTCCATACCCAGAAGGAATTGAATCTAAGACAGCGGCGGTGGTTGGAGTTTTTGTGCGATTATGAATTCACCCTGAACTACCACCCCGGAAAAGTAAATTCCGTAGCCGATGCTTTGAGCAGGAAGGTGCCGGAAACAATCCCCGAGTCTCGGTTGATGCGTATGGAGTTAGCCCAGATGCTTGAGGAGATGGAGATCACCTTAGTGTATAAGGATCAACCGGATGGGTATACAGAGTACTTGACCGCGATGAACATAGTTTGCGATGTGCGAGATCGGATCCTGGCGGAGCAAGGAAGGGATGAGGCTCTGGCCCCGACAATGAAGTCAATTGAAGATGGGATAACTAGCGAGTACTCTCTAAGGGACGACCTTGTTCATTTCCGTGGTCGGCTTTACATTCCCAAGGGCCGTAAAATTCGGGGGGATATCTTGAGAGAAGCACACTGCTCTCAGTATTCTGTGCATCCTGGAATTGCAAAGATGTATGCCGACTTGCGGAAGACCATGTGTTGGTCGGGAATGAAGAGAGACGTCTGACATTTTGTTACGCATTACGAGGCCTGTCAAAGGGTGAAGGCAGAATGCAGGAGCCCCGGTGGATTATTGCAGTCATTGTCCATCCCCAAGTGGAAGTTTGGGGATATTTCCATGGACTTCGTCCACGGTTTGCCTCGCTCCCGCTCAGGGAATGATTCGATATAGGTAATCGTTGATCGCTTGACGAAGGTAGCCCGGTTCATACCGATGAAGAAGGAAGCACACGTGGACGTTTTGGTACGCCTCTTTGTGGAACAATTCGTACAGTATCATGGCGTGCCAAAGACGATTGTTTCTGACCGGGATGGTCGGTTTACCTCTAGGGAATGGAAGGCTGTGCAGGCATATTTGGGTTCGTGCCTCACCTTTAGCACATTGTTTCACCCTCAGACCGACGGGCAATCTGAAAGGACTATCAGGTCATTGGAAGATTTATTGAGGTTGTGTGTGTTAGATAGAGGAGAGCCGTGGGAAAGGCTCCTACCCTTGGTAGAACTCTCATACAATAACAGCCATCAAGCTAGCATCGAGATGACGCCCCATGAAGCCCTATACGGAAGAAGGTGTAGAACACCCTTGTCTTGGGTGCAGGATGAAGATCCGAAGGCTTTGGGAATTGAATACATAGATAATACTGATGCGGTTGTGAGGCTAATACGGGACCGCATGCTCGAGGCTCAAAGTCGCCAAGCGAAGTATTATAATACAAAGCACCGGATGGTGGAATTCCAAGTAGGCGACAAGGTATTTCTAAAGATCAGGCCGATGCATGGAGTATCTTGGGTACGCGGTGTGAAGAAGCTCAGCCCAAGGTACGTTGGGCCCTACATCATATTGGAAATGATTGGCCCGTTGGCCTATCAGTTGGAGTTACCGTCGGAGCTAGAGAATCTTCATGACATATTTTATGTGTCGTCACTCCGAAAGGCGTTGCTGCGGTCCAAACAATATGTCCCAACCACTGACGGAACAGTTGCAACTGATAGGTCGGTGCGACTAGAGCATGTGCGGATAGTAGACAGCGAGACGAGGATTTTGCGCCGCAAAAGTGTTCCTATAAAAGTGTTGTGGTCCAATCATGGGAAAGAGGAGTTTACGTGGGAGCTGGTGGACTTGATGCAAAAGCGCTACTAGGAGCTATTTCATCAAAGTAACCTTTAAAAGCATATGTTATTTTATGTTTGTTTTACGCTTTTCTCTCCACGTAGCCTTAACCTGATTTCAGGGACGAAATCTTTTATTTGATTATAAGATTTGTAACGTCCCAATTCGCGCTAGGCCCCTTGTGCGCACTTTTGAGTCAGGAGAGTTGATTTAGGCTCAGGGAGTGCAGGCGATCAGGCGCGCACTTGTGGGGAAAAGAGGAGTTGGACCTGTGTAGGACACGGGTAGAGACACGGGCGTGTCCCTACCCGTGTGCACCTGCCAGATCCCTAGTAGGCTGGGTGGTTTTGAATGGCGTCGAGTGGTTTGTCCCGAGAAGGACACGGGTAGAGACACGGGCGTGTCTCTACCTGTGTGCCTCTACCAGGACTAAGCAAAATTGACCCGAGAAGGACACGGGTAGAGACACGGGCGTGTCCCTACCCGTGTGCTTCAAGTCCAGTTCGACGAAATGTGTCCCGACGTGGACACGGGTATGAACACGGGTATAACCATGGCCGTGTCACATGGACACGGGTACAGACACAGACTTGTCAGTACCCGTGTAGGAGCACGAAACGACAGTCGAACCAATTTGCCTGAGCAGGACACGTGTAAGGACACGAGCGTGTCCCTACCCGTGTCATTTCTGTATAAAAAGGAAAAGTGAAACCCTAGCTGTTTCATTCTCTTCCAAACCCCATTTTCTGGAGGAAAATTTTTGGAGGAAAATTTCTGGAGAGGAAGATCTTGCTGGAGCCAACCAACTCCGGGAGGAACTGCCACCGCCGCCAAGGGAAAAGTGATGCCAACGCGAAGAGTGACAAGATCCATGGCCGGAAATGGCGGAACCGCTGGAAATGAGTTGAGCTTCCCCCCTCCCTTGGTGCTAGATCCATAGTTATTCTTAGGCGAGACATCGACTCAAACGAGTCTTGATGTGTGAGAAGAAGGTTTCTAGGAGGGCCATGCCAGAACTTGTGTTTTAACGTGTAGTCATCTTCAACCTCCCCCTTACTTCAAAGTGATGATGAGGGTGGCTTCGTGAAGAGGAATGGCCTTAAGAGGGTGAATAAGAGTGGAGGAACTTCTGGTTGTGATATCAGAGGATCGGCTTGAGGAGGAAGATGAACCGATGATGTTCATTCTACTTCAAGATGCTTGTAGAAATCTGCGTTATGCACGCAGCGACCTTCTTGGCTAATTTCAGACAAGATATGGTAAGATCTTGACTTTTGACTAAACACGGAAGTTGTATCCCTTGGAATTACCTTTCCAACGAGTGGTTACACACCTTCAGGTGAAGCCTGTAGCCACGGGAATGTCTGATCAAAGTAGAGGCTGTAGACTAAGCGTGCAGAAATTATATTTTGTACGCTGCAGGCTTTGGAGCCAATTTCATATGGGATACAGTCTTATCTAGGTTGCAGACTGAACATGAAAGTTGTAGCCCATGGAAAGAACTTTCCATCGAGGGGTTACACGCACTCATCGGATTTCTGTAGCCACGAGAATCTTCGGTTGAAGTTGCTGTCCAGCAGTTCTTCTGCACCATAAATTCTTTGGCTAGTTACATAATTGAGTTTGGACTCGGAAGAGGTTTTGTAACAATCCGACCTTAAGTCGTAGACAAATAATAATATGTATAATTGTGATAATTCCATACATGATGAAATTATTGGATAGACCCCACGTAAACTAATTGTGAAATGGTATGTGGTTGAACGAAACAACTTTGTGGGGGTTAGCGAACAAATGCTATTTAGTCATTTAATAACAAGTACTATTAGAGCTTGAGTAATTGCTCAGTGTTGATTGATATGAACACGTGTTGTTGATAATCGGATGATTAACTCATGTGCACACAAATGATTAATTTTGGTGAAGGAGTTGTAAGTGGTGATGTTAAGTTATGTGACCATAGCATTAGACGTAGTCATGGTCTTGCGGCTTGTCATATAAGGGAGTCTAAGATGGTCCATTGTATGAGGTGGATCGCCACCTGTGTTTGTGGTAAACCCTAAAGGTGCCTTGGGCACAGGATTGGGAAAAGGTGTGAGTGCGGGTGTTTGATCGCACTAGTTGGTAATGTTGAGAAGAGTTAAAATTGGACGGTTGGGCTTGGTCCTCGGTGTTCACGTCCCGAGGCTCCTTCCGTGCCACGATGTGGTTGTATTGCATGTGGTGTGAGTCGACACGCGGTGTCGTAATCCCGGATTAAGGATAGTGGGGCAGGTCTACGGGCTCGCCAATCGTCACACCAATGTGAGTTGACAGATAGACCTTGGGCGGTTGGGCTTGTTCCTCAGTATTCATGTCCCGAGGCTCCTTCCGCGCCAAGTGAACGGTTGGGCTTGGTCCTTGTGCTCATTTCCGAGGCTCCTTCCGTGAAACACCATAAGCCAGTTCGGGGCTAGGTTCTCGGTGCACATCTACCCAAGACACCTGCTGAGCTGTAGTACGCATGTGAGCTCCGTTGTTGTGTTCTTAGCGTTGAGGCATACGAAGGCCTAGGCCAGGTAGTGTGGAGACCAGCCTAGTAGTGGAGATGCCCGCTCTACTGTCACCGTCTGCCACGACGGATGACGCCTGAGTGGTTAGCTACCTACTCGAAAAGTGGGAACTACAAGTTTGTGTCGACATAACGATTGCATGTGCGTGAACATTGGTGAGTCATTGCATTGCATACATACCATACACCTCATTACATACACAAGATCCTCATCATATAAGTTTATATGGGCACTCCTATACGATGAGTTATTTACTGCTGAACGATCCTCAACTTATATGTTTGTATGGGCATTCATATAAGTTGAGTTACTTTCTGTTATAACATTATACTCTTATGCTGCTATAGATGGTACAATTGCTAGAATAAGGTGCTGCTTACTTATTACCACTTGCTTGTTCTTATGCTTTACTTATATATTGTATCCTGGTCCTTTCTCCGCCCGCTGCCGAGGAGTCGCCGAGGTAGCGGATGTGAAGCCACTTAGTCTTTATGACTAACGGTTTCTACGTCTTCCTTTTTAGGAGGAAACCCCGCAGGTGGAGCAGCAGCAGGTTATGCAGCCGGACAGCCAGGCCAGGACGACAGGGCCTGAGGGGACGGTACAGTCGCTACCGTCTGTTACAGATGTGAGTGTGTGAGGTTTTGTTGTACCCTTTTTGGGAAAACTATTTACGACTCTGATATTAAAAACTTGTTGTAGCTTCTTTATTTTATGCTTATTATGGACTATATGCTTTGTGTGAATTTGACTTCTGTACTTTTATATTCGGGTTAGGTCGGCAATGTTTGATATTGGTTGTAGCCGGCAGAATAGGCGTCTTGTGGTACAGGCTAACCCGAGTGTTAGTTCCACCGCAAGGCGACTGTTCTGGGCATAAGACCCCTCTCGTGCTGTGTTTTCGTTCCGGGAGGGGGTCTTACATCACCTGCCTGGGAGGAGCCTGTTGATTCTTCAGGTGTCCCGGTAAGAATTTACCGAGGAGTCCTTGGCATACTAAGCGTTCGATCTCATCTTTCAATCGCGCACACTCCTCAGTGGTGTGCCTGGTTGCTCGATGGAATTCACAACACTTTGACTAATCATTTTTGGGATTAGGAGCAGGTTTCTTGGGGCAGTGGAGAGCAGGTTCATTCTGGATAGCGTAAAGCACGTTTGCACGGGTGATATATAACAGAGTGTACTCACGGGGTGGTTGGTCCCTCTGAAAGTTGCGTCATCGATGGTCGTTCTGATGCTCTTCCTGGAATTGTCCTTCCTGGCTCTTTGGAGCCTACTCCCTGTCCCTTTTTCGCTTTTGTTCTCCTTCGAACTACTGATGATGCGCTTCAATAGCTTCGTCTGCTTCTATTTGCACTTCCACGCGATGTACAAGGTCTGGATAACTAGGGACAGTTTCCCTCATCAAGGCAGAGTAGAAGCCACTAGGGCGAAGCCCTTCAAGAAATACTCCCCTCAAGAGTTCCAGATCGACTCCTAGAATCTGGAGAGCTTATGCGATAAACCGACGAAAAAATCTTTTAGTGTTTCTCCTTCATTTTGTCGAATTCCTGACAAATATTAAGGGTCACGAACAATTCTCCGATTGGCGATGAACTGGTCTGTGAATTGTCTTGTCAGTTCTGTAAAGTTTGTGATAGTTCCCTCTCTCAGGGAATGAAACCAGGTACGAGCTTGGCCCTTGAGGGTAGCTGGGAAGACTTGGCAGAGCAGTTGGTCTGACGTGTTATAGATCATCATGATTGTTGTGAAGTGATTGATGTGTTCCAACGGGTCGTTCGTTCCGTCGAACGTTTCAATATTCAGGAGCTTGAAGCCATGCAGGATCGGATGGGCTAAAACTGGTGGTGCAAGTGGAGATCCTTGGTGGTGTGGTCGACAGTTAAAGATGTCTCGTCGGCCAATCTGTCTGTATTCCTCGGCGATCACTTCTCGTATCTCTTCCCGAGTGAATCTCTCGTGCGACGGCGGTCTTGGCTCTTCTTCCAGGACGAGGTTATGATAACTAGCCCCGACTCCCTTCATAATCGGGTGAGTGGAACTAGCGGCGTCGGAGAGTTCTTCTGACACTTCTCCTCTTCGCGGAGCTTCTTGTGGTAGGCCATGATTTGGTAGAGGCAGGGGATTGGCCGGTGCTGGTGGCAGAGGAGCGGGCGGCGCTCCCATATTTCTGAGTAGAGCGAGCATCTCCTTCTGCTGCTCCTTCATCTGTCGAACTCGTCCCTCCAAAGTTGTTACTGGGGCGAAGATAGTTTCTGCTTCGAGGGCACATCCATGAGTTAATGGGAGTGAGCTGGTTCAGTGCGCGCTCCTGGGACGGATGCTTCGGCTGTTCAGGTGCTTCTTTTCGCCATTGAGGTTGATCTCGAATGCTTCAAGATTGAAGAAACTATCTCTTGGAGGATGCAGGGAATCAGTTCCCACAGTCGACGCCAAACTATTGCGGTATAACTCGACGTCCCGGTCGTACCAGAATAACCTGGACCGCCTTAGCTCTCGGAACAGTCGAGCGCGCACACAGTCAATGAGATGAGTTGATTATACACACGAATTTTTAACGTGAAAAAACCTCTCAACCGGATAAAAAACCACATGATCGGATCTGTGCCGGTCAAAGTTCACTATTTCCTAGTTGTTACAACTTGTCTATTGAACCGAGGGCGACAGACCGCTCCTCGTTACAATTGAGAGATGAGAGAACACTTTTCACTTGGCGGACGACAGACCGTCTCGCCCGACGTTTGTTACAAATTGCGCTATGCAGTGACAGGCTTTGTTTGGCGTCTTGCTGGTACTAGATGCGGGAGCAGAGCACTTAAATTTGTAGTTGCAGAAGCGAAGAGATCGGACTTCGTCAGGTGGCTTTAAGGTGGCTCGAACACGTCCTGGAGATGACTTGAGCGTGGCTCAGATATGGCTGGAACGCGGCTCTGTGGTTGCTCAAACGCGGCTCGGAGATGGCTTGGACGCGGCTTGGTGGTGGCTCGAACGCGGCTCGTAGGAGAAATTTGGCAGAGCTCTGGCTTGAGGAAGAAGATGACTCAGAGGAAAAATGTGAGAAATGAGGAGGTCTGGTGCTCTTTTTATAGCCTCCAGGTGGTGGTTATGGTGGTTACGCGGTTATCCGCACACCATAACCACCATTATAAATAAATTCGCTATAGTTTAGGGGCGTATGTTAGGATATAAATTCTGCTATTTGGAGACCAATTAAATTAATAATGAAAATTCTATCACTAATCTGGCGGTTAGTGGGCGGTTACACACGAATCAGATGACGGGGAACAACCCCAAACGATTGGACGGCGGGGGTGGACCTCCACGGGCGGCCGATGAACTTGCCGCCAAATTCGACGGCGAGGGGAGGACCGACGGCGGCGACCGAGGAGGGGCGGCCGGCTCGGACGCTCCTTCGGTAGAGCGCCGGCGGCCGAGGAGCGGCCCGCGCGGCCGCTCTCTCGATCGCGACCGGCGCGGCCGAGGAGCGGCCCACGCGGCCGCTCCTCGGCCGCGACCGGCGCGGTCGCTCTCTTGACCGCGACCGCTCTCTCACCCGTGGCCGGCGACCGAGGGAGAGATCGGCCCGCGCGGCCGCTCCCTCGGCTGCGGCCGGCGCGACTACTTGCTCGGCCGTGGCCGACGACCGAGGGAGAGCGTCCCTCGTGCTCGCTCTCTCGGCCGCGACCGACGACCGAGGGGGAGCGGCGGCCGGTGCCACCCCCTCGGTCGCACACCGACAGCCGATGGGGGGGGGGGCGAGAGGATGGGGCGGCCGGCGTCTGAGGATGAGGCCGGCCGCCCGACGCCTACGAGGCGGCTTTCGTGGAGGTTTGTTCATTACGCATGATGTGATCGGTGCGCAGGGGGATCTGTGAAATTATTTGAAACAACAACATGAGAGAAGTTTCCTTCCAGACGGACAGAATCTGTCAAATTCCTCACTTGGTTTATCAAACCCCCTTTGAATCCGGATTCCGTGCTAAAATTCTTCCGAAAGAATGGTTTTACTGACGCCGACATCAAAAAGATCTTACGCTCCAACTCCAGAGTCCCGTGTGCCAAAGTTGATTCCACCCTGAAGCCAAAGTTCGAAGTTATGAGAGATCTAGGGTTCTCCGATACCCAAATCACCAAACTCATCACTGCTAACCCTACCGCCCTTAATTACCTGAGTTATTGCAATGTGCGTCCCAGGATTGAGTTCTTCAATACCTTCCTTGATTCCAAAGATGACATCGTAAAAGCCTTTTCAAAGGACATATGCCTTCTAGCTTCTAGCCTGGAGAAGACGATCAAGCCCAATATCGCTTTTTTGAGGGAATGCCAGTTTTCTAATGAAAGGATCGTCTCTCTGCTGATTAATGGAAGAAGAGTCGTTGGCAGGGCTCCCAAATCCCTTAAATCTATTGCTAAAAGAGTCAATGAGTTGGGCGTGCCGCACGGATCAGGAATGTTTTACCATATATTCTGTTGTTTATGTGGAGTCAGCGTAGACATGTTTGATGCCAAGATCAAGTTGCTGGGTTCCTTGGGATTTTCACAATCTGAACTCTCTGCAATTTTAAAGCAACCTCTAATTTTGCGTCTCTCTGCCAAGAATTTGTGTGAGAAGGTTGATTTCTTAGTGAAGGAAGCCGGTTGTGAGCTCTCCTATGTGAGCAGGTATCCTACTATGGTAGGCCTTAGCATGACTAAAAGATTGATTCCAAGGAATTATGTTATGCAACTTATCATGGAAAGGGGTCTTTTGAAGAAAAAAATAGATTTCTTTCATTTTGTAGCAATTTCTGAGAGGAATTTTCTTAAAAAGTTCATTTTCTCTTTTCAACAAAGGATGCCAGAGCTCCCAAATGTTTATCTTTCTGCTTCTGCAGGCAAGTTTTTGTATTAGAAATGTTATTTTCAACGAGCAAGCAGAGCAATTAGGATTGTACTTCTAATAAAATTCATGTTGACTTGTTGAAGATGATCTCTCTATGCATCTCTCACTCTCTCCATCTCTGCATTGTGAGCCCTTACTTTTTCAGTGCTTCTGAAATTATGAATTTCTGTGGTTCCTATTATACTGATCAGTAAAGTTGATTGTGTGCTAGTTTTGTTTAATTCCCTTTTATCAAATTGTAAATCCCAGGATCATGCAAATGGAAAATAGACCATAATGTGATTGAATGTGTAGGTCAGGTTGACCGTAATGTGATTTGTCAGCCATTTTTGACATCGAGGGCCATGGACTTGTGATTTTTGGACACTTGGGTTGGGCCAAAAAGGAGGTAGGCCACAATGTCGAACATCAATGGTATGGTTTTTGCCCTTTTTTGAAATATTTGTTTTTGTAATGACACTTGGGCTTTACAAACATCAATGCTGTTTGTTTTCTCATAGAACTTAAACCTTTTATACTTGCTAATCAAAGCAAGTAAATGAGTAAAAGAAGTATAGGAACTTAGGAAGAAACAATCAAGTTGCAGGGCTGAGTCAAGCTATGTTATTTTACCAAAAGTTTATGTATAAGATGGCCCTTCTATGAGCATGAATACAAACAACAAGTATCCCAGTGCATGACAACTTCTTGAAATTTTCTTAGAAAGTTCTAGAATTTTCATTC
Source organism: Platanthera zijinensis (assembly GCA_039513925.1). Taxonomy (NCBI): domain Eukaryota; kingdom Viridiplantae; phylum Streptophyta; class Magnoliopsida; order Asparagales; family Orchidaceae; genus Platanthera; species Platanthera zijinensis. Next base: position 134,721,779 of record CM077095.1, read on the forward strand.
CATACGAATTAACAGACCTTCTAAAAGAATCTAAGACTGTCCCAACTTCTAAGAGCATATTTATGAGATAGGAAGCCACCTCCTCATCCAAATCTCAAATGTGGGAGATTGATTCAGTCATTGTAGGGTTAAAATTTAAATTACATGTCAGGGCTTGAAATTATGAAAGAAATGATTATTGCTTCAATAAGAAATAAAATGGCAAAATTAGTTTGTTAATCCGTCTTCCCAACACACCCAAATCGACACCCCCCTACTCTATTGATTTCATTGAACTAATCATCTAAATGATTACTGCTGATGGATTTAATCCATATTGAGTTATTATGGGCATCACTAGCTAACTGTAGAGATTGAACATTTTAGATAATATTATTAATTTAACTTAGTCTTTCTAATCAACTTCTTTCTATGGGAAACTTTAGCCTGGTGTTAGAAATCCCCACCCACTTATGTTTTATCAATTATTCAGCATTTGTCTACACCATCAAAACCTAAGGAACTTGAACAAAGCCGAAGTTGTTTGAATATTATTATTGGATGTTGAAAGATAACTATAACAATTAAGTTGGACCTTTTGAAGTACCTCAAGGTAATTTAGAAAGGGGAAGGAAACTAGAGCTATGTTTGGCACGACAGCGGCGGTCATGCACGTGGTGGTTATGAATCACCGTTCGTTAACACCCGACCTCACCTACGGAACTTTATCTACTTTTATGTTCAAAACTAGTTTTATTTTCTTGGTGGTGATTGTAATTGTTGTCGCACGAAACATACACTATTTTATGATAGTGGCGTTTTTGTGCGAACTCATCGGAGCAAAAACGTCGCGCCAAACGAAGCCTAGATTTTTGTAGACTCTTGATTGTTTTGCTTGACTAAACCCAATGAGTTCTCAAAGTAGGATCAAGACAACGCAAAACTTAAGTGTACAACCCGTATTCGTCGAGGGTGGGCTCCTCTAGAGCCAGGTCAGCCGGAGTCAGAGTCAACGCGCAAGGCCGCAGAAGACCTGGCCGAGTATGGCGAGCTCCCCTCGCATACTCGCCAGGTAGGCGACTAGGCATGTTGCTCATCCTGCTGTGCGAGTTCCTCCAGAGAAGTCGCCGAGGGTGGACTATAAATAAGACCCACCCCCTGGATTTCCCTATAAATAGGACCCCAGGGGTACGAGGAAGAGCACTTCAGAATCTCGCCGAGATCTCTAAAACTCTTTTCTTGGACATCTGCCGAGCCTTTGGATTCCTTTTTCAGAGAGACTTAATCGCGAGCTTGTGACCATCGTCCTTAGTCGTCGTGACTTAGTTAACAGCTTGTCTTCCTCGTACCCTGCTTAGCCTTTTTTGGTTGTGGAGGGGTTGCTTCTTCTAAGCTTCCGGGTACGTGGTGATACGTTCTTGCCGCAGCGCCTGGGTTTCTGTTTCGTCCTTAGTCGTCGCAATATTTGCTTACTGCCCATCCCAAGTTCATCACTATGACTAATGGTGATACCACCCCAGTGTCCGGGGCTGCTGATATACCTCTCACACCCATTATCTCTGTCTTCTGCTCTTCATGTTCCGAGATCACCATTCAATTTGCTCTTTGTTAGCCGTCTTACTCAAGATCTTAATTGTTGTATTACATTCTCACCTTCTACTTTTGTTGTGCAGGATCGGTAAACGCTGTTTATCATTGGTAGGGGTCGGCTATCGAACGGGCTCTACCTCCTAGATGTTCCTCCCTCTGCTTTCTCCGTCGTCTCCACTATCGATTGACATCGTCGTCTTGGACATGCTCCCCTCCAGATTTTCAAGAAATCCCTTCCGAAGTCTCCCTGGAAGAGTTATTTGTGAATCATGTATCCACAAACATCATATTTCTTTTCGTACTATTTGTTCTCGGAGTGATACTTCTCTATCTTTAGTGCACTCTGATATTTGAGTACCATATACAACTCCTAGTATGTTTGATTATCGTTACTTTGTTACTTTTATTGATGATTACTCTCGCTTCACCTGATTATACTAACTTCGGAATCGTGTTGAACTGACCTTTACATTTCGTGCCTTTATTACGGAAACTCGTACTCAGTTCTCCTCACCCTTAAAAATCATTCTCACCGATTATGCTCGGGAATACACTAGCCGGACATTCTCAAATCTAAGCACTGAGTTTGACATTATACATCAAACATCCTGTGCGTATACGCCTCAACAGAATGTTGTGACCGAGCGAAAGAATCGTCATCTTCTTGATGTCACTAAGTCACTCATGATTCAAATGCAAGTACCCACACTATATTGGAACTTTGCTGTGTCTGTCGCATGCTACCTCATCAATCGCTTGCCCTCCTCTATGTTCGACTTGCCACTCCGTTCAGTCTTATGTTTGCTTCCAAGTCCTCGTTTACCCTCACACCCTCACAAGTCCACAATCTTGGTCCACCCACGGATAAGTTTGCTCCCCGTGCCAGCAAATGTATGTTTTTGGGGTACTCTCGGACTCAAAAATACTGTGTGTTATTCTCCCACTACTGACAAAGTGATCATCTCCGCGGATGTCACCTTTCTTGAAGATCAACCATTTCATGCTACACCTTCTGCTCCTTTCTCTTCTCCCATACCTCGTCTGACCGTTTCTGTCACGTCTTCTCTACCTCCTCTTCTTCCCACTCCACTTCCAGCAACAACCGTCTTCCACCAGTGCTATTCCGCGGATTGACGATCCTGTTGCAACATCTGCCGCTCACCCCCTGACGAATTATGTATCTCTGCATCGCCTGTCTCCATCTCTACGCAACTTTGCACTGTCTCTTTCCTCCATCTCTATTCCTAACTCTATGCAGGAGGCCCTTCTTCACCCAAGGTGGTGTGCGACTATGGATGAGGAAATGACTGCTCTTTGGTACAACCAGACTTGGGATCTGTTCCCTCTTCCTCCTGGGCAATCTTGTGTCAGTTGTAAGTGGGTTTTTGCTATCAAACATACTCCAGACTAGATAGTTGAATGCCTCAAAGCCCGACTTGTGGCTCGTGGGTTCACTCAACAACAGGATCTTGATTATGATGAAACTTCCTCACCCGTCGCCAAGTTAAAATCTGTTCGGGTTCTGATCTCCTTAGTTGTTCATCGCAACTGGCTTCTCCATCAACTATATATCAAAAATGCGTTTCTGAACGACGACCTTCTCGAGACGGTCTACATGCAACAACCTCCTGGGTTTGAGACCACGGGGGAGTCTCGTGTGTGTCATCTCCAAAAATCTATTTATGGTCTCAAACAGTCTCCCAGAGCTTGATTTGACAAATTTAGTAAGTCTGTTCGCGAAGTTGGATTCAAGAGGAGCTCGACTGATTTCTCTCTTTTCACTCGTCATCAATCAGCTGAGACTGTCATTCTCCTGGTTTATGTGGATGATATTTTAATTACTGGTGATTATGCCACAGAGATACAATAACTCAAGCAAAACTTAAACTCTGTCTTCCAAACAAAAGAACTTGGGGCTCTCTGGTACTTTCTGGGACTTGAGGTTGCAAGACGACCCGATGGTCTTGCCCTCTCACAACGGAGGTACTGCCTTGATCACCTTCAAGATGCTGACTACTTCTGGTGCAAACCCGTGGAAACCCCGATGGATGCCAATCACAAGTTATGTGCTCATGGGCCTGACTCCGATTCTCTGCTTACGAACCCTGAGTATTATTTACGTCTTGTAGAAAAACTGATATATCTGGCAGTTACAAGACCTGATATCCCTTTTGCTGTTGGAATGATCAGTTGATTTATGCATGCTCCACAGATCTCTCATCTCCAGGCAGTAAAATACATCTTCCGATATTTGAAGACATCTCCTGGACAAGGATTGGTATATAAGCCATCCTCCTCTCTATCTTTTATTGCATATTCAAATGCGGACTATGCGGGCTTCCTGGATGATCGACGTTCCACTACTAATTTTTGTATCTACAGGGAATCTTAGCACTTGATGTAGCAAGAAGCAGTTTGTGGTTGCTCGCTCTTCTGCTGAAGCCGAGTATCGTGCAATCACGGCCGTTGTATCTGAACTTACCTGGCTTGAGGGTCTTCTTGGTGATTTTGGGGTTACTTTATCCTCATCAGCAACTTTGTTTTGCGACAGTCAGACTGCGATCCATATTGCAAAGAATCCTATGTTCTATGAGCGGACCAAACACATTTAAGTTGACTGTTACTTCGTTCGTGAAAAGGTCCAATTGAAGAAGTTAGAGCTGGAACATGTTCCTGCTTCTGGGCAAGTTGTTGACATTCTCACCAAGGCATTACCACGACAAATGTACCATCAGTTCTTATCCAAGCTTGGTGCTTACGACTTGTATGCTCCAGCTTGTGGGAGAGTGTTAGAGAATATTAGGAAAACTGATGTAAAAACCCATTAATATGATCCAATTTAAGTTTCTGGTTTAGTCTCACATCTTGTGTATATGATTCTTTTTCTCTCTTCTCTCTCTTCTATCCTATATATTTGTACTCATACTTGTATTTTGTAATTCAACAAGGATATACAAGATTTGCACCTACAAGTGTGCCAGCCTGCGGGAGAGTGTTAGAAATTTCCCATTTGATGCCAGTCTTTAATATTATTTTGGAGAATTCATATTCCAAGTGTTTGCCAGCCTGCAAGTGTTGAGCTGCTGTGAAGATCTTTTTATTTAGAAGATAGCGAAGGCCGTCATGAAGGCTGTCAATGCTGTATGGATAACATGAGGGCTCTGATTTCATTTGTCTTATGTGGAAGACTGTTGGAGATGGTGCAACTAAATGTTAATGGCTAATACACATTCCACAGTGAAGTGATTATTAGAATTTGTTGTGTTCCGGGGGATGAGAGTGGGATGGGCGGCGGTCTTAGTCTTGAAAAGGAAGAGAGAGAGAGAGCCAGAGAGGAAGAGGAAGAGAAAAAGAGTGGAAGAGAAAAGAGGCTAGAGTTAGAGATTCGAAGAGAGAAACGTACATTCATCCAGGATACCGAATACAAGGTTCACGCGCTCTCTTATAGAGGCGAGGGCGAATACAAAAGGGAAAAACTGAAATTAGGAAAGACACGAAATACTATAAATGTGATAGCCAAACATAGAACATAATAAATATTAATTATCTTCCGCGGTCTCGGTGGGTCCTTGTGATATACGTGCTCGACGCGTGCAGACTTGTCATTTGAGCTCGTCGTCGTGGAGATCTGTAACAGAATTACTAAGGTAGAGATGAGGGCATGTCAAAGTGTTCAGAACACGGTTTTGCAGCTTGTTTCCATCGAATGGCATGATCATGTGTCTTTTTCAGAGGGTAGCTAGTAATGAACATGCTCTCTTGACGTAGCATACGGTGAAGCAATCGTAGTAGCCGCAGGTTCGAGAAACCCAAGCACTGCACTTTGAGACCGCGGGCGTGGCCAATGAAAGAATGTGGGGATTTTTTCTGGAACCATGGCTATGCCAGCAAAGTAAATAATGCCGCCCAGGTAGCTAACATATCCGCCTTCAAAAGACACTTCTTTGGGTTAAACACTATTAGTTTGTGGTTAAAAGGATCCGATGCTCTATGAAGAGTGGGCGAGTCCTTACGTATCATATCCCAAATATTTTGGAGTCCAAGCTCTTGGAAACCCGTCCACAAAACTCTTGGAAAAATTTATATAAATTTTAGATAAAAAGAATTTTGGATACTTACGAATACTTTTCGATACTACCAAACGTTTAAATATGCTTGAAAATGCCCCAACAATTGTATGTTTTGTGACGGTGACATGAATTTTTTTTGAAAGAAAAAGTGTTGATTGATAAGTGGTGTGATTTAGGCTTTGTTTGAGATAACTTATGATGATGAATAAGCAACTAATTGAAAATTGATTTTGCATAGAGATTTTATAAAATCAATGATGAATAAGCAGTCGACTGTTTGGATAGTTTGGTCATAAGTGCTTACCTAAATTTCTCATTTATTCATAAGAGTCTGTTTGTTTGGACGCGTTTTTTTTCGTCCGTGCACGATTTTTTTGCCTGAGGCGGTTTTTCGCTCGGGCGTGTTTTTTCGTCCGTCACGATTTTTTTCGTCCGGTCAATATTGTTTACGCTCAAGCTCGATTTTTTTCGCCCACACTTGATTTTTTTCGCCCGGGCGCGATTTGTTCGCTCTGGCGTGATTTTTTCGCCAGGTCGCGTTTTTTTCGCTCGATCACGTTTTTTTTCGCCCGCACGATTTTTTTCAACCGGGCGCATTTTTATCACGCGGGCGCGATTTTTTTGCACAACCGCGAATTTTTCGCCCGGCGTGTTTTTTTTCGCTCGAGCGCGTTTTTTTTCCGCCCGATCACGGTTTTTTTCGCTCGGTCGCGGTTTTTTTCGCCGGGGTGCATTTTTTCGCTTGGGCGCGATTTTTTTGACCGGCTGCGTTTTTGTCCTGGGCGCAATTTTTTTCTCTCAGACGCGATTTTTTCCCCAACACAATGTTTTCACCCTGATGAAATTTTTTTGCCCGGACAAAAAAGAAAAAAACTCCCGGATGAAAAAATCTTGCCCGGGCGAAAAAAAAAACTCTCGGGCAAAAAAAATACGTCCGAGGGAAAATATAACTTCTCGCCGCGCCTGGGCGAAAAAAATTGCTTTCGGGCAAAAAAATCGCTTCCGGCGAAAAACTCGCTTCCGGGCGAAAAAATCGCTTCCGGGCAAAAAAATCGCTTCCGGGAAAAAGTGCTTCCGGGCGAAAAAATCGCTCCCAGGCGAAAAAATCGCGGCAGGGCGAAAAAATTGCGCCCGGGCAAAAAAAATGCGCCCGGGCAAAAAAAACGAGCCAGGGTGAAGAAATCACGCCAGGGCGAAAAAAAACGCGCCCGTGCGAAAAAATCGCTTTCGGGCGAGAAAATCGTGCCTGGGTGAAAAAATCGCGGCCGGCAAAAAAAAACGCGTCCGGGCGAAAAAAACGCGCCTTTGCGAAAAAATCGGGCCTGAACGAACAAATCGCGCCCGGGTGAAAAAAATCGCGCCCGGTGAAAAAATCGCGCCCGGGCGAAAAAACCGCGCCCGGCAAAAAAAATTCGCCCGAGCGAAAAAATCCCGCACTGGTGAATCGCGCCCGGGCGAAAAATATTGTGCATGAGCGAAAAAACTCTTCTGGGTGAAAAAAACGTGTCATAGTGAAAAAATCGCGCCAGGAAGTAAAGACCGCGTCCGGGCGAAAAGATCGCGCCCGGCGAAAAGTTCACGCCCGGGCAAAAAAATCGCGCCTTGGTGAAAAAATCACGTCGGAACAAAAAATCATATTGGACAAAAAATCACTCATATGACTCTTTAAGAGATAAGCGCTTATGAGAAACCATAAGCTGGACCCAGATAGCTTATTAAAAATCAACTTATCATTAATTTTAAAATAAGTGATTTTATATAAGCTGCACAAACAAACAACTATAAAATTGTTTTTGCGTTTTAAATAGAGATTATTGATTAGCATAAGCCGTGCCAAACAGAGCCTTAGGCTCTGTTTCCCAAACAGAGTCTTAGGCTCTGTTTGGGAGGATTTATTTTCACCGATCAAGCGGTTGCGACCGTATGACGGAGGCTTAATTGATTATGTACTTTTATGCATGACTCCTATTTATGATATGATACATTTTTGTGACACAAATCTTGTCTTCATTTTATTTATGAGGGCAATTTACCGGGACCTCTCCTATAACTTTGCTAAATTACTGACAGCACCCACCCCTCTATTTTTAAAATTACAAAAACTTTTCATAAAGTTTTCATTTCATTACAAAAATCTCCCCTAAATCCTAAACACCTTCCTCAGTGTACAGTGTCCAGAGGGTATTTTTCTTCATGGATACAATGAAATGAAAAGTCGATGGGAGGTTTTTGTAATGAAATGGAAATATAAGGAGAGTTTTTTATAATTTCAAAAATAAGAGGGGTGCTCTCACTAATTATGCTAATTTACAGGAGAGGTTTGGGTAATTATTTCTATTTATGATATGTAAGAAAGTATTTTAGATTTTTTTTAGAATCACGTTTCTCATATCCGTATCGTATTCAGTCTCTGCCCCCGTGCAACATATTGGTCTTGGGGGGATGATATCATGGACATAGCAATATGATCCTACTGTGATGAATTCTATAGAGAGGAATGTGTCAGTCAAATGTATGGGAGGACGGTCAAGAACTTCTTGGAGCTGGAGGTATGATAATGTGCCATTTAAGGGAACTTGCAATTTTGTGTCTCTACCAGAAGAATTTGTGTGAGATTGTGGATTTCTTGGTGAGGGATGTAAGATGTCATGCTCACTATTTTTGGCCTTAACTTGACTGAAAGGTTGATTCTGATGAATATATTTTGCAGCTCATCATGAAAAGATTTTTTTTTTGTGTTTTTTTTATTTATTTTGATCAATTTGCATCAGTTTTCTAGAGGAGGTTTCTTAAAAAGTTCATTTTCTCTTTTCAAAAAAAAAAGAAAAAATGTTATACCTTCATCATGCTTGTTTCTCATGCTTCTACATAGTTGTTCCTTGTAAGAAGACAATCAAAGGAACTAGTCCTTGATATTTTGTAAATTCTTATTGACTTGTTGAAAATTCTCTTTTTCATTGCAAGTTTCAAGACATTTTTGCCCGAGAGGGCATTTTTTTTCTTTGCGCTTACACTTTCTGTCCGGATGCGTATTTTCGCTTCTGCACGAATTTTTTCCTCGGCCGTGCATTTACCCACCCCTCGTACGTGCATTTTCCCTTTCACATCTTTTGTCACGACGCACATTGTAAAAGGTTAAAACTATTTTTAAAAAATTGTCATTCCAAACAAAAATATAAAAACCTTTTTAAATAGTATTTAAATGAAGATTTTTCAAACAATATATATAGCTTTCTCAATACATTTTTTTTTTAGAATTTTTAAAAAAATTTCATTTGTTTCCCATCACCATTTTTTCCTCTCCAGACACCATCCCAAATAGGCCCTACATGAGTATCTCTATTTTGACTATTTTACCATATTTGCTCCGATATGGGATGAATTTTATTAAGCGATCACGTTCACGACCACCGCCATCGTGCCAAGGGAAGCCTTAAAAAGCTGACTTCTTATCCTTTAGCATGAGTCTAATTTTGCTTTAATGTTAGAAAATTGAGGAGAGTGATGAATATTTGGGTAAAAATTGAAATATTAATATATATCTTTACCATATTGAACATTCAAATATGTCAAATAAAGTCTTATTGTTTTGATCCATGACTTATCATGTATTATAGATTATTAGAAAAATAAAATATAAAATCTATTTAAATAATTATATCATATTCTCAAATAAAAGTAATCATGAAAATCATTTTTAAAAAAATTTCTCGTAGAACTTCTAAATCTATTATGCTAGATTATCATTATGCATGTCTACTTTATTAAAGTTAATTTGAAAAAAAATGATAAAATTAATTAATTTAATTTATAAAAGTTGTTGCAGTCTAACTCGACATCCCGGTCGGACCGGAATAACCTAAACCGCCTTAGCTCTCGAAACTATTGAAATCGAGACAGGACGTCTTATGGAGTTCGACCCTTGGGGAAGGGGTGATCGCACATTTACTTCTCTCTCACAAGCTAAACCACCAGAGACATAGAACGGGGAACAGACCCAAGGCTCCAGCACAGAGGTCCCATCACACACCCGGAAGATCTTAGAGCGCTTTCCCTCCTTAGCTAAGTGCTGAAGCTATGGATAACTCAGAAAGCGCAAGAAGATATGAGCACACAAGTAAACATGCCTTCTGAGGTACCCCCTTGGGTCTATTTATAGATTTCTAAAAATGGTATGTCAACATCCAACCTCCGCTATTCTAAACGGCTATACGTAGCCTCATTGGGTCTGTCAACAACGTAACTCCGCTGTTCTGAAGGGCTACACGCAGACCTCTGAGGGCATCCGGGTAATTCTGCTTCTGGATCCCATCGAGCGAATGACCTATGAGAGCGCCACTCTTCTGGAGGGGCGAATGCCGGAGAACAACGCATTTGCCTACTCGATCACCTCCAGGGGGCGAATGCCTGGTTGGGCGACCATTCTCCTATCTTGGTGAGAACTTACCCCACATGCACTCCACAACGCGAGATCTGGCGAGTGCTCAGGTGTTGATCGCC
>CM077095.1:135332417-135499917 GCA_039513925.1 Platanthera zijinensis
GTTATCTTAGACTCTCTTGTTAAAAATATTAGATATATGTCCGCACATGTCGAGACCGATTCGGAGCGTATTACTGAGTTTGTGTCACTCTAGGGCTAGGCTCTACGCTGGAGATACTATATAAACCTTATTCCAAACTGGATAGGGCATATGAAATATCTTGAGCGGAGCCAACCCAACATCTCTTTGGCACAAAGGCTGGGGTCATGAACTCGGAACGGTCGGCGGTCGGCAGTAGTAGTCATGAACACAATTGCACTGTTTGGAGAAACAGTATTTTCTCTGCTGTCTTATGACTGTGAACACAGTTTTATCTGTTTGGCAATAAAATTGCGGTAACGGTTGGATCCAAAATTTGAAGGTTGATCTCGATTGTGATCATAGCAAACCTGGTTTGACATACAATTTGGTAAGTAAGAATGGAAAATCACGTTGTTTTTTATGGATGAAAATATAATTTTAACAATATTATTGTTTAGATGACTCTTTTGTCTCCTTCATAATACTGAACCAAAACATCAACCCAAAGATTTCATATTTATTATGCTCCACAATAAAACACATTCACAGATGAGTTCGCGAGCGGTGGGAGCGCCGTCGCGACGGGATACTGTCGAAATAGGGGTATTGCCGTGCACAGTACTGTCAATTGATCGGGCATCATAAGGCGGGCGAGTTTGGGAGGAGGTACGATCGTTGTTGGGGTATTGTCGAAGCGGATAGCATCAAGCACGGGCGGTAGCCCGTGCAAAGATGCTCGTGTGTGTGTGTGTATATGTGGTTATTTACCGTGGCTTCCCCTCAAAGTTTGCGTAATTATAGCTTGCATCCCTCTAACTTTCAAAATTACAATTACCTCCCCTCATGCAAAAAGGCCTCTCTTAAGTTTAAGCTTAGTTTAAGCAGTGATACAACATTGCAACACTGCTTGGTAGCGCTGCCCTTCGCAGCGCCGTCACATGGCGCCACTGGCAGCAAGCTGCCTAGTCGTGTGCCATCATGTCTGTAGCGGTCGTTGTGTTGCGAGAAATGGCACGCAAAGCATGGCTCGGGTCACCACACACGAGCTTAGTGAAGGATATTTTGTTAGAGAAATTATTATAATTAAGTGTAATGTATTTTTAGTAGTAATCTAGAAGCTTCCTGTTGTGGTTATTGGCAGCTCATATATCCGGCAGCCTCTTGTTTTCTCTACACTATTCTAGATACTCCTCCTCTACTATATAAATATGCTGTACTCTCCACTCTTGAGCAGTAATGAAAATACAAATTTCCCTCTTACATTCCCTTCTTGCATTTTCGTGATTGTGAATTGCCATCTCATTACATTACAATATTTTTCACATTCTGGTATCAGAGGGAGGTTCCTCTTGCCATCAGCGATCAATATAGTATCTGAATCAACATCAAGTGTTCATCCTTCTTGATCTCATCACATGACATCCTCCTCTATTTCCCCACAAGCATTTTCTTACACCCAATCCGGCATCCCAATCTTTGAAGGCTGTCGAAGTATGAGATCGGGTTGTCTGGCGGTTTGAGCCTGGCGGGTTGTAGACCGGGCGGTCTGGCGGTTTGAGTCCGGCGGGTTGGTATCCAGGCTGTTGCTGTGTGGTGTCCGGCGGTCTGACGGTTTATCTCCGGCGGCTTGGAAACCGGGCGGTCTAGCGGTCTCCTACCGCATCTCTCTCTTGCTTCTGGTATTGCCGAGCGGTTAGAACATTGTCTAACCGCGCGGCCTGTTCCGGTCTGTTATTCTAGCCGCCCAGATCTGTTGTATAGCTTTAGTTCCATATTGTTAGTTTGTACTCTATCCTCTCTCCTCCATTCTATAAAAGGGAGGTCATACCTTTGTAAATGATATCTTTTTGGATAATAAAATTTTCAATTATTCAAAGTTCCGGCTTGTTTTCTAGTCGTTTGTTCGCTACTTTAGTCGTTTGTTCGCTACTTCTCACATGGTATCAGAGGACTCGATCTTCTCCTCCTGATTCTGTGCGTCCTGTCCGCGCGGCTTGCCTCTTCTTCTCGCGACCTGTTCTCGCGGTTTGTCTCTTCCGCCTTCTTGCGCTCTGTACGCGCGGCCTACCTCTTCCTCTCGCGACCTGTTCTCGCGGCTTATCTCCTCCGCCTGCTTGTGCCCTGTCCGTGCGACCTCCTTTTTCCTGCCTTTCAGTCAAAGCGACCTGTTACTTTGTTCGCCGCGACCTGCTGCCTTATTCGCCGTTCGAATTCTTTCCCTGCTTGGATCTGCGGCTTGGTCGTGGCTTCTCTGGCCGCTGGTGTCTGACATCGTGACCGCCGCATCTTTTCTTCCTCCTATCCGCGCGGCTTGTATTCTAACGGCGCGGCTTCTCGTTGATTTCTCCTATGGCCCTTTCTGAAACCTCCACTACCACCACTCCTATCGCCACTCCGGCTCCGCCTCCTATTCCCTCTGGCAACCTTGACACGGTTTCTAAACTTGTTGGTTCCAACTATCCGGATTGGAGCGTTTCTTTCACCTTTCTTCTTCGCTCTCAGCGCAAACGTCATCACCTCACTGATGACCCTCCTCCTCCAGACTCTGCTGAATTTGATGACTGGGATGCCAGTGATGCGCTTGTCCGCACGTGGTTGGCTAACAGCCTCTCCGATGAATGCCTTCCTGTCATACGCCATGATGAGACGGTCAAGACCGCGTGGCTTCACCTTGCTGCTCTCTACTCGAAGGGGGCCAAGACATCCTGCATTTATACTCTCTATGCGGATCTCTTCGCTCGCCCTTCCATGTCTCCTACTGCGGCTTATCAGTAAGTTCAGGCTCTTGGCGCTGAAATCCTCCAGAATCGCCTTTTCTCCGCGGACTTGGCCGAGCAGCACAAACACTTCCAGGAACTCCTGGTTGTTTGTTATCTTCTACAACTCCCTGAGTCTTTTGATATGATCCGCCAGCAGATCTTGGGCGAAGCAGAGTCTCCCACCTTGGATGCCACCGCGGCTCGCATCGCCGATGTTACTTCACTGCTCCAACGTCCTCTGTTGTCCTCCCCTCCTCCACAGGACTCCTATGCTCACCAAGTTCAGCGGGGTGGCAATAGTGGCCGCAGCCAGTCTGGCACGCGCAGTCCGTCAAGGTTCCTCTGCTCTCACTGTGGTCGTACCGACCACTCTGTTGACCGCTGCTGGCAGAAACATCCTCATCTTCGTCCCTCCGATGATACTTCTTCCTCAACCTCCGCGTCCTCTCGGCCATTTGCTTCTGTGGCCACGAACTCAGGTAGTGCACACGTCGTTACCCAAGGTAAATGGCTGATTGACTCTGGTGCTACAAATCACATGACCGGAAACCCTCACTGCTTCTCTCTCCTAGAGACGCATGATCGGTTACCCCCGGTTCTTGTTGCGGATGGTTCGCCTTCCCTGGTTCACGGGACGGGCATGGTTCAAGTCACTCCATCGCTTCGCTTAGCATACACTCTCTATGTCCCGAAGTTCCCTTGCAATTTACTCTCAGTTACTAATTTATGCAAGCAACTTCAGTGCTCTGTATTATTTACTCCTACTTCTTGTTGTTTTCAGGACCCGAGGACCCAACGGACGATTGCTACTGGGACTGAGAGCGGCGGCCTCTACTTCCTCGATAATGTTTCCGCTCTGTCCGCCTTCTCTTCCTCGTCTACCGATCTGCTTCAATGGCATCTTCGCCTTGGACATCCTCCTCCTCGGATTCTTCGTCAGCTTCTTCCCCACTTACCTCCGACCAGTCCTCCGCTCAACTGTGATGCGTGTCAGCTTGGCAAACATCACCGCTCCTCCTTCCCGCCGAAGCAAGGCCGTGGTTCCTCCCGCCCTTTTGATCCCATTCATTCTGATGTCTGGGGTCCTGCTCCTACTCTCACCGTTGGTCGGGGTAGTTCTTACTTTGTAACTTTTATTGATAATTTCTCTAGATGTATCTGGGTGTATCTATTAAAAGATCGCTCTGAACTATTATCTGTATGACAATCCTTTTACAATATGCTTAAAACTCAGTTTGCTAATTCTATTAAAGTGCTACGCTCTGATAATGCTAAAGAATATCTCAGTCATGAGTTTTCGTCTTTTTGTATGCAACATGGTCTTATTCATCAGACCAGCTGTGTTTACACCTCCCAGTAAAATGGGGTGGCGGAGCGTAAAAACCATCATATCCTCGATATCGCTCGCACTCTAATGACGCAGATGTAGGTGCCTCGATCCTACTGGGGCTATGCTGTTCTTCTTGCCTGCTATCTCATCAATCGCATTCCCTCTTCGGTTCTCCACGGCAAGACCCCCTTCTCCATTCTCTACCCGGGCAAGGAACCCTTTCCTCTTCCTCTCCGTATCTTTGGGTGTACGGCTTTTGTGCATGCTCTGTCTGCTACCCGTGACAAGCTTTCCCCCCGTTCCACAAAATGTGTCTTTTTGGGATACTCGATCACTCAAAAAGGCTATTGTTGCTTTGACCCTGTTCTGCGCAAAAAGTTTGTTTCCGCAGACGTCACCTTCTTCGAAAATGCATCCTACTTTTCTTCTCAATTCCCGCTTCCTCCTGCTGTCTCTGACTCTCCACCATCTCTCTGTGATCCTTCCACGCATATCGACGTCTCCCCTCCTATATCATCTCCCCCTTCGTCTCCTCTTCTCTCTATTATACCCCCTCCTTCTTCTCCGCAGCCGTCTCTCTCTAGTCCCGGGCCAGCTTTCTCCGCCACGGATGCTCCGGTCCCTGAGGCACAAGACGACCTGGATCTTCTCATTGCCCTTTGCAAAGGGGTGCGGGCGTGTACCCAACACCCGCTTATGGCTGTTGTTTTCTATGATCGGCTTACTCCCTCTCGCAGGTGCTTTGCTTTGGCAATCTCAGCTACTACCACTCCCCGCACTTACCATGAGGCTCTTGTTATTCCTCATTGGAAACCTGCCATGGATGAGAAAATCGCCACTCTTACTGAAAGGGGTACCTGGACCCTTGTTCCTCCACCGGTAGGTACTGATGTGGTTGGCTGCCGCTGGGTGTTCGTTGTGAAGTTTCGCCCAGACGGCACTGTGGATCGTTACAAAGCCCGACTGGTGGCCAAACGCTTTACTCAGACTTATGGAGTTGACTATTTTGATTCTTTCTCCCCGGTTGCTCGCCTCAGCACCATCCGGGTTCTTCTTTCTGTGGCCGTCAACAGAGAGTTGGCTATTTCCCAGCTTGATGTCAAGAATGCTTTTTTGTATGGGGATCTTCAGGAGGACGTCTATATGGAGCAACCTCCTGGGTATGTTGCTTAGGGGGAGACACGAGTATGTCAGTTGAAGAAGGCCATCTACGGCCTAAAACAGAGCCCTCGGGCATGGTTCGACAAGTTTAGTGGCATTGTGGCTGCCATTGGCTTTACAAGAAGTTCAGCCGATCACTCATTGTTTATTCGCAAAACCGCATCGGGCCTTGTAGTTTTGGCGGTGTATGTGGATGATATTCTTCTTACCGGCGATGACCAGGCTGGGGTGGACTTGACAAAGAAACACCTCCATCAACACCTAGTCACGAAGGATATGGGCTCCCCGAAATATTTTTTTGGGATAGAAATCTCTCAGAAGCCCGACTCATTGGTTCTCTCCCAACGGAAGTATGCTCTTGATCTTCTACAAGAGACAGGATTGACCGGTGCACAACCGGCCCAGTATCCCATGGCCACTGGAGAGGACAAAACATGGACAGATGACTCACCTCTTATATCCGATGCCACGAGGTATAGATGTCTGGTGGGCAAACTCATTTATCTCACGGTGACCAGACCCGACATCGCCTATGCTGTAGGCAAGGTCAGTCAGTTCATGCAAGCTCCCAGAGAATGTCATCTTCAGTCTGCCTTGAAGATACTAGAGTATGTTAAAGCAGCACCAGGAAAAGGGCTACTCTTTCAGAAGCATGGTCATCTTAGAGTTAAAAGCCTACTCAGACTCAAGCTATGCGGATGATAAAGGTGACCGTAAATCTACATCGGGTTTTTGCACATTTGTTGGAGGTAATCTTGTGAGCTGGAAGAGCAAGAAGCAGTCTGTTGTCTCAAGGTCTAGTGCAGAAGCCGAATACCGGAGTATGGCGTCAACCACGTGTGAGTTAAAATGGTTGCGGGCTCTTATGCTTGACCTAGGAGAGGTCTACGACTATCCTCTGCCTATGTTCTGTGACAACAAGGCCGCTATATACATATCCAAAAATCCGGTCTTCCATGAGAGAACGAAACATATAGAGGTCGACTGCCATTTCATCCGAGAAGAGGTCTTGAAGAGACAGATTTGCACTCCGTTTGTCACCTCCGACAAAGAGTTGGCAGATATCTTCACCAAGCCGGTTTCTACTTACTTCTTCCACATTTGTGACAACCTGGGCATGATTGATATCTATGATCCAGCTTGAGGGGGAGTGTCGAAGTATGAGACCGGGCGGTCTGGCGGGTTGAGCCTGACGGGTTGTAGATCGGGCGGTCTGGCGGTTTGAGTCTGGCGGGTTGGTATCCAGGCTGTTGATGTGTGGTGTCCGGCGGTCTGGCGGTTTATCTCCGGCGGCTTGGAAACCGGGAAGTCTAGCGGTCTCCTATCGCATCTCTCTCTTACTTCTGGTATTGCCGAGCGGTTAGAACATTGTCTAACCGCGCGGCCTGTTCCGGTCTGTTGTTCTAGCTGCCCAGATCTGTTGTATAGCTTTAGTCTCACATTGTTAGTTTGTACTCTATCCTCTCTCCTCCATTCTATAAAAGGGAGGTCATACCTTTGTAAATGATATATTTTTGGATAATAAAATTTTCAATTATTCAAAGTTTCAGCTTGTTTTCTAGTCGTTTGTTCGATACTTTAGTCATTTGTTCGCTACTTCTCACAAAGGCGAAGTATACGATTTCTTGAGCAAACAAATGAAGGCGTTCTTCTTATCCCAGGGACTATGGGATCTTGTCCAAAATGGACCTGCCCAACCACCTGAAGACAATGCTGATGCTGCACAACTTAAAGTATATCAGGAAAATATAAAAAGAGATGCAAAAGCATCTCTGGCTCTCCAGCAAAGAGTATGGAGGTCCATCCTTCCCTTAATCATTGATGCTGAAACCTCCAAAGACGCATGGGAAATACTAAAAACAGAATTTAGGGGAGATGAGAGAGTTATCTCTATGAAGCTCACGATTCTTTGGAAGGAATTCGACACTGCCAGCATGAAAGAAGGAGAAACTATACACTCTTTCTTCTCACGGGTCACTTCCATAACAAACCAACTCAAAACCTATGGAGAAGAGTTACCAGTGAGAAGAATAGTGCTGAAGTTAATCAGCAGCCTTACTACAAGGTATGAGCATGTTGTAGCAGCAATACAAGAGGTAAGAGATATATCCAAGCTCACTATTACAGATCTAATGGGATCATTGTAAGGACACAAGGAGAGAATGAAGAAAAAGGAGCCGCAACTAGAGCAAGCCTTTCACAGTAAGTTACCTCTTACATCCGATAAGAAACCACATTGGAAAGGGAAAAACAAATATGAGAAAAATGATTCTTATGAAGGAGAGAAGAAATATGAAAGTAAAACCCCAAATTTGTTTTGCAAATTGTGTAATAAGAAAACTCATAACACAAAGGATTGTTTCTCAAAATGCACAAGATGCAAAACTCAAAATCACCTCAAAAAAGATTGTTGGTTTAAGAACACCAAACCCAAAGAAGAAGCCAATGTTGGAGGACAAGATACAAAAACCCTTTTCTATACCTGTGCTCCTGCTAAAGAAACAAAGGAAGAAGTATGGCTTCTAGATAGTGGCTGCTCTAACCACATGACAAATAATAAAAATGCTTTCACACAACTAGATGAAAAGCAAAAATCAGAGGTGACAATGGGTAATGGTGAGATATACAACATAGAAGGAAAAGGCTCAGTACTTGTAAAGCTTAAAAATGAAGAAACAAGAGTTATCCATGATGTTCATTATATACCTTGACTCACACAGAACCTGCTAAGTGTTGGGCAGCTGTTGTGTAAAGGATATAAGGTGCATTTTGACAATAATGAATGCAAGATTATAAACAAACACAACAATCAGCTCATAGCAACTGCTAAAATGACTCAAAATAAAATTTTTCCTCTCACCATAAGTCAAGCTGCAGTTTCTGATGCCCTACCTCATCAAGACCAATCTGTAAAAATAGCTAATGAGCTATCTCTTTGGCACGCAAGATTTGGGCACATTAACCATAAAAGCCTCAAAGACCTGCATAATCTGGTGGTGTACATGCCAAAGCTACAAGGAGAAAAAGGGTTTTGTGAAACTTGTACACTTAACAAGATTCACAAACTACCATATCCACAGCAAACTCAATGGAGAGCCTCAGAAAAGCTAGAGCTTATTCATGCAGACATCTGGGGACCGACAAGGACACCAACCTGGATGGATAAAGGTACTTCCTGCTATTTATTGATGACAAAACAAGAATGACTTGGATTTATTTTCTCAATCAAAAGTCAGAAGCTCTTCACTACTTCAAACAATTTAAAACCTACATTGAAAAATCAAACTGGACTAGAGATTAAGGGATTAAGAACTGACAGGGGGGGGGGAGAATTCACCAGTCATGAATTCATCAAATTCTGTGAAGATCATGGAATAAAGAGACAGTTAACAACCCCTAAAAATCCACAGCAAAATGGTGTTGTGGAAAGAAAGAATAGAACTGTAGTTGAAATAAGAAACATCATGTTACAATACAAACAAATGCCAAAAGAATTTTGGGGGAAAGCAATGAATACTGCTGTTTACATAATAAATAGATCACCAACCAAAGCTCTTCCAAACTCTACTCCTTTTGAAGCATGGTACAACAGAAAGCCTTCTGTTAACCATATAAAGATTTTTGGCAGCATAGCATACTGCTTGCTACCAAATGAAAACAGAAACAAATTAGAAAAGAAGGGAGAGAAGCTAATATTGGTTGGATACAGCCATGAATCAAAGACATACAGGCTATTCAATCCCTCAACAAAGAAGCTAATCATCAATAGAGATGTATTATTCAATGAAGATGAAACCTGGAGCTGGGAAGTCAACAAGGATCAAAATCAAATTCAGCCAATTCCTGAGGAGGTTGAGGAGGAAGCTACTCCTGTAGATGAGCCTACTCCTGCAGATGTGCCTTCTCCACCTTCCAGTCCTCAAGGACCTCATTCTTCTCAAGCATCTGAGGAAGGCAGTGATTCATCATCTCTAAAGAGGTATCGTTCTATCACTGATATCTACAATTCACCAAATGTAGCCTTTGCATGTAGAGAACCAACAACCTATACAGACGCTGCAAAAGACCCAAATTGGATCACTGCAATGAATAAAGAAATGCAGGTGATTCATAAAAATAAAACTTGGGTATTAACCTCAAAACCTCCAAATAAGGAGATTATTGGGCTAAAATGGGTCTACAAAATAAAATTAAATGAGAAGGGACAAGTACAGAAATACAAAGCAAGATTAGTGGCCAAAGGTTACAAACAGAAATCCGACCAAGATTATCTTGAAACCTTTTCCCCAGTAGCAAGGATGGAAACCATCCGTCTGCTCCTTGCTGTTGCAGTCTTGTATGGATTACAGGTCCACCAATTGGATGTAATTTCAGCATTTCTGAATGGAGAATTAGAGGAAGAAGTCTATGTATATCAACTAGAAGGATATGAGCAAGAGGGGGAAGAAGAAAAAGTATGTAAAGTGCTTAAAGCCCTCTATGGACTTAAGCAATCCCCACGTGCCTGGAATGCAAAAATAAACAGCTACCTGATAAATAAACACTTCATCAGAAGTCCCAATGATCCAGATCTCTATATTTTCAGAGAAGGAGATAATTTCTTGCTTGTATGCATTTATGTGGACGACATCCTAGTCACGGGATCAACCACAAAACTCATTCTGGCATTCAAAAAAATGATGAAGCAAGATTTTGAGATGACTGACTTAGGTGTAATGAAATATTTCTTAGGATTACAGATAATACAAAATTCAGGAAATATTTTCATACACCAAAATAAGTACATCAATGATATGCTAGAAAGATTTTGAATGAAGGAGTGCAAGCCCTGTTGGACTCCCATCTCAACAGGAGAAAAATTATCAGAAAATGAAGAAGATGAAGAAGCAGAAGGAGAACTTTACCGAAGAATCGTTGGTTCCCTGATGTTCCTCACCAATACCCGCCCAGACATCGAGTATGATGTAAGCATGACATCTAGGTTCATGAGCAATCCAAGATCCACCCACATGAAGGCCGTCAAGCGGATACTGAGGTACCTTCAAGGAACCAAAGATTTCAGCCTATTCTATTCCAAAAGAGAAGGAGAAGAAGCAATGAAATTAACCGGCTATTCCGATAGTGATTGGGCCGGTAGCACTTCAGATCGAAAGAGCACCAGTGGTTTCCTTTTCAAACTCGGAGAAAATACCATCTCTTGGAGCTCACGGAAGTAGAAATGCATAGCGCTCTCCTCCGCAGAAGCAGAGTACGTCGCCCTAGGAGAAGCAGCTAAAGAGGCAATATGGCTTAGAAGACTATTAGAAGAAATAAACAGAAAAAAGGAAGAAGCAACAGAGATCGAGGTCGACAGCACTTCTGCCATCGCTATGTGCAGAAACCCTGTGTTTCATAATAGGACGAAGCACATACAACTCAAGTACCACTTCATCCGAGAGCTCGCAGAAGAGAAACAAATTCTGCTCAGCCATTGCAACACAAAGGAGCAGGTCGCTGACGGACTCACAAAGGCGCAGACGGCGGAGCGATTCATTCTTTTTCGACGATGCCTCGGGGTTTTAAAAGCCAGCGAAGCAGACGATAACATCGGGACCCTGCAAGCCAGCGAATTAAAAGAACAGGATGTCCTAGATTAAGAGGGGGATATGTTAGAGAAATTATTATAATTAAGTGTAATGTATTTTTAGTAGTAATCTAGAAGCTTCCTGTTGTGGTTATTGCCATCTCATTACATTACAATATTTTTAACATATTTCGGTTTTGACGATTTTGATGGTGTTGAAAAAGAAAGATAAGGAAGACTGACTTTGATGGACCGGGGGTAGTCTCTAGTATGTCTGTTAAATAAGTCCACATACAGCTTCAAACATTCACAATATACGACTGATTTGAGAAATTTTATAATATTCTACACCAACTTCATCAGAAGTGGATCTCACACTTCTGATCCCTCCTGTTCTCAAAGCATTGTCATTCTACTTATTTGCATGGATGACATTATCTTCAAAGGGTGTGATACAGTTGGTATCTCAAAAGTCAAAACTCATCTGACCTCATATTTTCATATAAAGGACATTGAACAACTTTGTTATTTCCTAGTTCTTGACGTACTAAGCATGCGTTTGGCGCGGCTTATCGGAACTTATTTGCTCCGGTGAGGTTGTACAAAAACGTCATTGTCATAGAATGTATGTTTGGTATGACAAATGTTACAAAAAGAAAACTAGTTTGAGGCATAAGATTTTGGTATGATAATGACATTTTTGTCCAACCTCACCGGAACAAAAAAACTGTGATAAGCCACGCCAAACGCCGCCTAAGAAACACTAAGCAACTGCGACTATCTCAAAGGAAGTAAACTCTTAATATTCTATCTGAAATGGGCCACCTAGGATGCAAGCCCGCTGAAACACTTATGGATTAATTCCAACGTCAAGTTATCTAAACGGACAGCACAAACTGATCCACATATGTCAGATCCAAGAATGTTCAAGACGATTAGTTGGAAAATCAATTTATCTTGGAGTTTCCCAACCCAATATTGCATTTGTAGTCAGCATTGTGAATCAATATATGCAAAATCATTTGGTCTCGTTCATGAATGCAGTAAATATAATCTGACGTTACCTAAAAAGAATTCCTAGACAAGGACTTGTTTACAAACCTTCCTTTACATTATTTGCCACATCCTTTGTTCATATTAACTTTGTTGGCCTTGTTGATGATCAAAATAATTGCAATTTGGGTATTGTTGCGGACTAACTCGATGCCCCGGTCGGACCAGATAATTTTGGACCGTCTCAGCTCACGGAGCGGTCGAGCGCGCACACAGTCGATGAAAATGAAACAGTGAACACAAGTCTTGATGACGTGGAAAAACCCCTTAAATGGGTAAAAAACCACATAACCGGGTCTGTGCCGGTCAAATTCCACTAGCTTCCGGGGGTTACAATATGTTTAGTGAATCGGGGCGACAGGCCACTCCCGTTACAACTTGGGGGGAGAGAGAGAGTCTCGCGGTTTCCGGCAGGCAACAGGCTGCACCGCGGAAGTGACTTTAGCGAGGGAACGTGCATAATGCTTCTGGTGCGCGTGCTCGGGGCGGCGCGCGCTTGCTGGCTTCAGATGTCTTCCTCCTTCGACTTCTTTGAGATCCCGAGCGTCCTCTTGCTGTCAGCGCGCTAATGGGGTGTCGATAGTCGATGGTGGCTGCTGGTGGCCGCCGGTGGCTGCTAGTGGCTGGCGGTGGTTCACGACGAGCGGAGGCCGATTTGGTGGAGGAGGCAGGAGCTCTCACCTAAAGAAGGAGAAGAAGAGACGGAGAAGAAAAATGTGAGAAATAAGAGTCCCATGGGGGTCTTTTTATAGCCTCCAGGGATGGGTCATGGCGGGCCCCACCACTAAAGCCGCGAGCATCCCTCGCGCAACTTAAGCCGCGAGCAACCCTCGTGCAACACCGTGGGGGCCTTCCCCCCTCACGAAGAAGCCGCGAGCATCCCTCGCGCAACTTAAGCTGCGAGCAACCCTCGTGCAACACCGTGGGGGCTTGCCCCCCTCACGAAGAAGCCGCGAGCATCCCTCGCGCAACTTAAGCCGCGAGCAACCCTCATGCAACACCGTGGAGGCCTGCCCCCCTCACGAAGAAGCCGTGAGCATCCCTCACGCAACTTAAGCCGCGTGCAACCCTCGTGCAACACCGTGGGGGCCTGCCCCCCTCACGAAGAAGCCGCGAGCATCCCTCGCGCAACTTAAGCCGCGAGCAACCCTCGTGCAACACCGTGGGGGCCTGCCCCCCTCACGAAGAAGCCGCGAGCATCCCTCACGCAACTTATGTAACGACCCCATCCGTTAAATGACGTATAGTAGAAGGTCCGGCCGGGGCCCCACACTATATGCCACAAACAGACGGTGAGGTCACAGGATAATACCAAACCAAACACGAATCCTAACTCAGAGCATTCTAGCGGAAGCTTTAAGTAGTGATTTGAACTCTAACCAGGAATGTCCAATATATAAACCACATTTATATATAACACGGAATGTACACAATTACATAGAGTTTGGCCTTAAGGCCTTACAGTTCCTCTTTTCACAACGTATGGTTTACAAACCTCGGCGCGCAGGCCGGCCATACATGAGTAAAAGCAAATAAGCAAAAACATTCGCTTAGCCTTCAAGGGCTAGCCGCAGCAGCAGCAGCAACAGCAGTAGGGCTTCAGCCCATCACTTACCACTTGGCTCTCCAGCACCTGCACGGGAACAATCCACCCAACCGGTGGCAAACAATGCAACGGTCAGCATTCAGCTGACCCAATTATAATAATCTTACCCCTTTCTCGGGGCATTAGCATTCTTTCCCTGCAAAGCATGGCATCATCAAATAGCAACTATGTGCGCGCAGGCACATTCAAGCCATCATAACTATCGGCCACACGGCCCGACAGTCCGTGCACTCAGGGCACATTCTTGGTGTACCGGAATACCAGGGTCAACACCACCGTTTACACGGTATTTGAGCATTCTAGTCTTTCCGGCGCGCGGGCCTAAGACTCTCATTAGGCGCTCCAACAAAACCTATAACCAGGCTTCCAAGTCGGACGGACCTAACGCAGGTACGGATCAGCCACCCCCCGTTGCTCAAGTCGCCGTGCCACCTCGAATACGGAAGTATCCATGGCTATTTATAGGCGCGGGTCGGTTTCACTTTTCCTGTTCGGCAATCTGCCTTTTCATCGAGTTGCAGCCCAACGGCTCAACCGCTCATAAAGTGGCAACGCATGGCCACAAGAGTTGCATCCAACCCTCTTCATTTCCTGGATATCGTCCAGTACTTCCTGCTGCACCAAGCAACAGGTAGGCACAAGGCATCACAAGCCATAATCACGGAGCCTTCTCCGATATGCAAACAAGCATCACCAATCCAGACCATGTCCAGATGGGCTTCACACAGCATGCCTAGAGCCGTACTCCAATTCCGGCCTCTAACAAGGGGGACTTCACATATCTACCCCAAGGGACACCACGACCCACCGCACACTCGCGGGGAAGGGTTTTCCCTATGCAATGCAGAAAAGAAGGACTTCACATGTCCAAGAAGGGAGATCGTTACCCTTGTCGATCTCTTGGGAGCCATCGCAAACTAGCCGGTGAGAAAGAACCGCAGCAGCCTTGCCTTCATAACGCCGGCTTCGGATCACGAATCGGACCACGGGAGCTCCGCCGGTGGCTTGATCTCCTCCTCCTCCTTCTTCCTCCTCTCTCTTTCTCTCTTCCTTAAGCAAAATGAAGAATGACTTCTTCATCAGCCTTCACGGATTAAATCCAGCCAGGAAATCACCTGAGCCCTTGGATCAAAAGAGAGCAATCTGAACGGCCACGATTTGCCCAAAAACTCAATTTTTGGCTGACACGGCCTGTGACACGCCCGTGTCACAGGCCGTGTACCCTTAAGCGACACACGCGGTATTCGTACCGACTGAGATTTACCAGAACACGGGCATCGACACGCCCGTGTCGAACCTGACACGCCCGTGTCATTCCTGAGACACGCCCGTGTCATTCCTGCCTCATCGAGCTGCAATCAGTACACGGGTAGGCACACGGTATCGGACACGCCCGTGTCCGACCTGACACGCCCGTGTTCACGGCTTGGTTCAAGGCCGTGTACTTCTCTGACTCGAACAGGCCATTTTCGAATTTTAATTGCGTGACACGCCCTGGGACACGCCCGTGTCCCAGGCCGTGTACCCCCGACACGCCCTGGGACACGCTCGTGTCCCAGGCCGTGTAACCTGACCTGCACCTTAAAATTATTTTGAGTCTTTTTGGGTCTTTTTGGGGTGTTACAATCCTTCCCCCCTTAACAAAATTTCGTCCCGAAATTTGCACGGTAAGGAAACAAGAACCAGCAATACTATAACTTGATAACTATGTTATAACAAAAAGTACACGGTCTACAGTTTATACAAACAGTTCGGGAAATTCAGCTCGCATGGTCTGCTCTCGCTCCCATGTTAGCTCTTCACGGCCACAATTGTCCCATCGGACCTTGACCATCCCGATCACTTTGTTCCGCAACTGTTTCTCGGCTCGATCCTCGATCCGAATGGGTCTAACTCTCGTCGTTAGCCCATACTCGACCGGTACCCGATCATTCGCCACTACCTGAGCTGGATCCTTCACCGCCTCACGAAGGACTGAGATGTGAAATACATCATGTAATCCACCCAAGTCTGCTGAAAGTGCTAGTCGATAAGTAGCTTCCCCAACTCGCTCCACCACCTCAAATGGACCAAGATACCTCGGACTTAGCTTTTTCAAACGCCGAATCCTGGACACACCTTTGAAGGGTTTGATCTTCAAATATACCCAATCACCCACCGCGAACTCCACGTTCCGGTGTTTGGCATTGTAGTATTTTGCTTGACGATCTTGGGCTATCAATAGCCTCTCTCGAATAGAGCGTATGAGCGAGGTAGCTTCTTCGACTTCCTTTTTCCACTCAGCTTAGATTCGCCTGCTTCTGCCCAAGCTAACGGTGTACGGCATTTACGACCATACAACGCCTCAAATGGTGTCATACCAATACTCGCTTGGTAGCTATTATTATAGGCAAATTCGACAAGAAGTATATAATCTTCCCATCTCTTACCAAAGTCTAGGGCGCACATGCGGAGCATATCCTCCATCGTCCTGTTGGTTCGTTCAGTCTGGCCATCCGTTTGGGGATGAAAGGCCGTACTAAACGCTAACTTTGTACCCAACATTTGATGAACGAGCCGCCAATCATTCGATCTGAACCGCCCATCACGGTCACTAACGATGCTCCGGGGAACACCGTGCAGTCGAACAACCTGCTCCACATAAAGCTTGGCCAATGTTTCCACTGAATCGTCTCTTCTGTTTGGAAGGAAGTGCGCCACTTTTGTCAACCGGTCCACAATCACCCAGATTGAATCATGACCGCGTTGAGATCTCGGTAACCCGTGCACGAAATCCATCGAAATATCATCGAACTTCCACTCCGGAATAGGTAACGACTTCAGGAAACCGCCAGGCTTCTGGCATTCCGCTTTCACCAACGCACATGTATTGCATTCAGCCACATAACGTGCGACATCTTTCTTTAATCCGGGCCACCAGAACAGCTTTTTCAGATCTCTGTACATCTTTGTGCTCCCTGGGTGAACTGAGTACTTTGCAAAGTGCGCTTCGTACATCAACTCTTCCCTCAATTTACCCACACTTGGGACGCACACTCGACCATTTCTTCTTAACAACCCGTTATCCCAAGAGAATTGGTCATCCGGCCCATCTTTTGCATAGCGCTGGAGGCTTTCATCAAGCTCCGTTGCCCGCCGAACTCTGTCCGTAAGGTTATATTGCACCTCCGTCCAGTTCAAACATGCATCGGTTGACGAACCCTTGTCAACACAAGATATCTCCAATGCTTCCAATTCCTGGATTAAACGCTGATCATGCCTCTGCAACCAGCTTGCCCGTACCGGAGTCTTTCGACTCAAAGCATCAGCGACCACATTTCCCTTCCCGGGAGTATAGTGAATCTCGAAGGTGTAGTCCCCAAGGAACTCCATCCATCTTCGTTGTCGCATATTCAGATCCTTCTGATCCAACAAATACTTTAGGCTTTTATGATCTGTATAGATACCCACCTTAACGCCATATAGATAGTGCCGCCACAACTTGAGCGCAAAGATTACCGCCGCCAACTCCAAATCATGGACGGGGTAATTCCGCTCATGCACTTTCAACTGGCGCGAGCCATAAGTAATCACTTTACCAAACTGCAGAA
Organism: Platanthera zijinensis; assembly: GCA_039513925.1. NCBI lineage: Eukaryota > Viridiplantae > Streptophyta > Magnoliopsida > Asparagales > Orchidaceae > Platanthera > Platanthera zijinensis. Next base: position 135,349,501 of record CM077095.1, read on the forward strand.
GAACGCAGCCTAAGCCGCTCCCGGAAGCATCACTATAGATCTCATACCCATCGGTACCATATGGCGATGTCAACACAGGCGCCGTGGTCAAACGACTCTTCAAGTCTTCAAAAGCTCGCGCGCACTCCGGCGCCCAAATGAACTTTTGATCTTTTCTCGTCAGCGTGGTCAGAGGTAAAGCAATCCGTGAGAAGTTTTCCACAAACCGTCTATAGTAGCCCGCAAGTCCAAGGAAGCTCCTGACCTCGGCCACTGAAGACATCACTGGCCAATCTCGGATGGCACTTATCTTCAACGGATCCACCGCGATACCTTCTCCGCTTACCACATGGCCTAAAAAGGCTACTGAAGAGAGCCAGAACTCATACTTTGAGAACTTGGCATAAAGCTTATTCCTCCGCAGGGTATGCAAAACCAACCGCAAATGGTTTGCATGATCCTCTTCCGGCTGAGAGTATACTAAGATGTCATCGATAAACACAATGACGAACAAATCCAAGTACTCTCGGAACGTTCGATGCATTAGGTCCATAAATACCGAAGGCGCATTACATAGGCCAAACGGCATTACCGTGAACTCATAATGACCGTAGCGTGTTCCAAACGCCGTCTTGGGAATGTCACCTTCCCTAATCCGCAGCTGATAATATCCCGATTTCAAATCCAATTTGGAATAGACCGTTGATCCTGCCAGCTGATCAAAGAGGTCATCAATCCGCGGGATCGGATATTTGTTTTTCTCCGTCAGCTTATTCAATTCGCGGTAGTCAATACACAACCGTAAGCTACCGTCTTTCTTTTTCACAAAGAGAACAGGCGCGCTCCAAGGTGACATACTTGGGCGTATATATCCCTGCTCCAACAACTCTTGTAATTGGACTTTCAACTCCGCCATCTCTTTTGGCGCAATGCGATATGGAGAGCGGGCCACAGGTTTCGCACCTGGCACCAACTCAATAGAGAAGTCAATCTCCCGCTGGGGTGGTAACCCAGGAAGATCTTTAGGAAACACATCGGCAAACTCTGACACAACTAGCACTTCACCGACACTGGCGTTTGGCTCAACAGCCTGAATTAGCGTGAAGAATAACTCCGCGCCCTTCCGAACAGCATTGACGACTTGGAGCGCAGACAACAACGTCCCGCTAACTCCTCGCATACCAGCGAACTTCGTCACAAGCCCGGTATTCTGGCCCAGTGTAATCTCTTTGGAGTTGCAATCAATAAAGGCACGCTGCTCCGAGAGCCAGTCCATACCAAAGATCACATCAAACTCCGATAACGGTAGCACAGCTGCACTCAAACCGAAATCCTGACTTCCTATTTGCACAACCACATCGCAAGCCCTATCCGCAAGCATCATACAGCCATTCGGCAATAGCACCCTTGTACTATCCACCGTCACATGACTTGGTGCCCCAATGCGAGATACGAAATCCTCAGACAGAAAAGAATGTGAAGCACCCGTATCAAACAGGGCTCTCGCCAAATTATTCCGAATCAGGACAAAGCCTGCAGCACACACACATGCACAAGCTAAACATAACCAAAACCATAGCACATAAGCAAGTAAGCTAACTCAACTCGTACCTGTGACGACGTCACTTTGCTTAATCGCTTCCTGTTGGCCAAGCTGATAGATTCGGGGCTGTGCCTGAGACGCAGAGGAATCAACCACCGCTTTGCCCTTCTCAGCATACGACGCACCCGCCTTCTTATCCCCTTTGGGCTGAACAACCCGACAGTCACGAGCTATATGCCCCACCCGGCCACAGTTATAGCATGTACGAGAATCCGGCCTTGATGTCGCTCCCGACACAACGGTCGTAGTCACTTGCCCAGACGGCTTGGACCTCTTACCCCCTTTCTTCTGGTAAAACGATTTGCTCGGGCGAGGTGCTTGAAACTCTGGCTTTGACACAACCAAGCCCTTGTTCCCTTGCACTCGCCTCATGTCCTTCTCCAACGCACACGCAGTATCAACCAACGCCTGAAACCCTTGGTTCACTGAACTCGAAAGCAGGAATCGCAACTCATCCCGCAATCCTTCATAGAACCGATTCGTTTTCCTTTGGTCATCCGCGAAGATTGTACCCGCATACCGTCCCAACCTGGTAAACTCATGCAAGTAGATATCCACACTATCTTCCCCTTGCTTTAACCGTTGGAACTCATTTTCCATAGCAATGCGTTGCGCTGCTGGGACATGTTTTGCCAGAAATATCCGAGAGAACTCCTCAATCGACACTTGCGTTAATTGCCTGCCCGCCAAATGGTGTACCTCAACCTCGTCCCACCATAACCGCGCCTCTCCTTCAAGCATGAAGGTGGCCAAGGTGACCTTGAGAGTTTCCTCCGCCCTGATCGCTGTCATTATCCGCTTGACACGCGATAACCAATCCTCTGCCTGCGTTGGGGATCCCATTCCCGTAAACGTAGGCGGACTGGAGCTCATAAATTGCTTCAACTGTCGGTCAGCTGCTCGCGGATCTACAGCCTCAACCGGCTCGGGTCTTACAACAACACGAACTGGCTCGACTGCCGGCTGCGCTTGCCCGGTCGGCTGAATCATGGCAAATAGAGCCTCAGCAACTAAACGAACAGTTTCCGCAGATGGAGGAGGTGTGGGCACCTCAGCTGGTGCCGCACTCTCATCAGAACGCTGGGGCTCAGACTGCCCAGCACCACTACGCGTCACCTATAGGTGGACAAGACACACATTAGCGAACGTATGCAAGCAAAACAACACAAAAAGGAACGCGCAGATTCCTCAAACAAGATTTTGTACATTCCTTAATGGACATTCCAGAGTTCATTAGCGTTACAGCAGGGCGCATAAACACGCGCTCGCCACCCCATAAAAGAATTCGTCCACGAATTCGATAGAGGAAGACCGAACGAAGCTGATACCAAAATGTAACGACCCCATCCGTTAAATGACGTATAGTAGAAGGTCCGGCCGGGGCCCCACACTATATGCCACAAACAGACGGTGAGGTCACAGGATAATACCAAACCAAACACGAATCCTAACTCAGAGCATTCTAGCGGAAGCTTTAAGTAGTGATTTGAACTCTAACCAGGAATGTCCAATATATAAACCACATTTATATATAATACGGAATGTACACAATTACATAGAGTTTGGCCTTAAGGCCTTACAGTTCCTCTTTTCACAACGTATGGTTTACAAACCTCGGCGCGCAGGCCGGCCATACATGAGTAAAAGCAAATAAGCAAAAACATTCGTTTAGCCTTCAAGGGCTAGCCGCAGCAGCAGCAACAACAGCAGTAGGGCTTCAGCCCATCACTTACCACTTGGCTCTCCAGCACCTGCACGGGAACAATCCACCCAACCGGTGGCAAACAATGCAACGGTCAGCATTCAGCTGACCCAATTATAACAATCTTACCCCTTTCTCGGGGCATTAGCATTCTTTCTCTACAAAGCATGGCATCATCAAATAGCAACTATGTGCGCGCAGGCACATTCAAGCCATCACAACTATCGGCCACACGGCCCGACAGTCCGTGCACTCATGGCACATTCTTGGTGTACCGGAATACCAGGGTCAACACCACCGTTTACACGGTATTTGAGCATTCTAGTCTTTCCGGCGCGCGGGCCTAAGACACGCCCGTGTCCCAGGCCGTGTACCCCCGACACGCCCTGGGACACGCCCGTGTCCCAGGCCGTGTAACCTGACCTGCACCTCAAAATTATTTTGAGTCTTTTTGGGGTGTTACAACTTAAGCCGCGAGCAACCCTCGTGCAACACCGTGGGGGCCTGCCCCACTCACGAAGAAGCCGCGAGCATCCCTCGCGCAACTTAAGCCGCGAGAAACCCTCGTGCAACACCGTGGGGGCCTGCCCCCCTCACGAAGAAGCCGCGAGCATCCCTCACGCAACTTAAGCCGCGAGTAACCCTCGCACAAATTAAGTCGCGAGCCAGCCTCGCGCACGGCCAAGCCGCGAGCCAGCCTCGCGCACAAAGCCGTGGACCAGCTCCACGCAACCAAGCCGCGAGCCAGCCTCACGCACAAAGCCGTGGACCGGCTCCACGCAACCAAGCCGCGAGCCAGCCTCGCACACAAATCCGTGGACCGGCTCCACGCAACCAAGCTGCGAGCCAACCTCGCGCACAAAGCTGTGGACCGGTTCCACACGACCAAGCCGCGGGCCAGCCTCGCGCACAAGGCCATGGACCAGCTCCACATAAATAAGTCACAAGCCTGACTCGTACGCCCTCGCAAGGGTCTACTCCCTCTCTATTTTTGCAGCAAGGCCATAAAGTGGAAGACGGTTCAAATAAGCTCTCAAAGATTTGGGGGAGGACTCCACCCACACCCTCCTGCACTGCCACCTTGTGGCAAAACATATCTGTGCAAAGCATATGGCAATGACATAAAGATGAAGCTATCATAAAAGACAACAAATCTGAGCCCTAAGGGCGATAATCTCAAAAGCTACAACAAAAGCAAAAAGCAATAAATATACGACAAGACATACAACAGCAGATAAATGCTACAGCTACTCTCCATCGGCGTCGGAGTCAGAGCGCTCGTCCCCGAAAATGTCCGCAAAACTGAAACTGGAGGTGTCACACCCAAGGCGCTTTCCTACGAAGCGAAAGGCCTTCGAGACGCCGCGACGAAGCGCTAGCTCGCGTATATCATCCATCTGGGGCTCCACCTCCTTGGACCAAATATCATCACGAACCTCTTACGCAATCAAGTTGCGATCTCGAAGATAGTCCAACGACTCCAAGTACTCCGCAAGCCCTGCCACCTTCAGCTCTGATGCATGGTCGTCAAAAGACAGCATCTCCACCTGCGCCTTCGCCGCCCGAAGCTGAGTCTCAAGGCCTGAAACCTCCTCTCGCGCTGCTTGTAGCTGGGTCCTCAAGCCAGATATCTCCTCCTTCGCATGCTTCATCATCTGAGTGGTCCTCTCCACCAAAGCCTTCTCCACGTCCAAGGATGCACGCGTATCTTCTAGCTTGAACTTCAGCTCTGAGCCAATTCGATGGAGCCGCGCAATATCCCGGTCATGTTCCTCCTTCAGGGAGGAGAGTGAGCCCATCGACAACCGAAGCTTCTCCTGCAAAGTGAGATATCCGTCCTTCAGGCTCACGCAATGATCATTCCAGGTCACTGCAATCTGCGCCTGAGTCTCAATCTGCAAAAGAAAGACACACAATCAGCCACTTTCAAACAAAAAAGGAAGGAAAAGAGATAGTCATCCCCTTACCGCATCACTCATCGCCCTCAAGTAAGAAGACATCCGTGGAGCCGCTGTACTGGCAGACGCCTGAGGAACCGGAGAAGCAGGTAATTGCACCTCTGGAATTGAATCGTCAGAAGCTACCACCACAACATCAAGGTCATCAACAGGGGCCATCACCGCTTTCCTCTTTCGGCCCCCTCCCTGAGAAGTCGTCACCAGCTGAATCAGACCCGCTATACATCCTGCAGTCCGTCTAGGCTCGCCAGTTTTGAATAGAAAACCCATTGCAAATTAATTTTCAATTCCCACAGTTGTCGACTACCGCGATAATGCCTGCTCAGAGGTTGCTCTTCTTGTTTTGGTTCCTCCTCTTTCTTCCTTTTCTGTCTTACACTCGGTCTTGGATTTTTCGGCGATGGCTTTATGAATCTTCTGATGAAGAGGGCGGCGAGTTTGAGGTAGCTATCAATCTTTTCTCCTTGTAGGGAGTGAGACTAGACTCGAGCTCTGCCTTTTAGTGTTGTCAGAAACGTCTGGATCATGAGTTGTTCTGAAGCGTTGCAGGTGTGCATGATAGTTTCGAAGTACTCTAGGTGTTCACTGTTGCGGACTAACTCAATTCCCCGGTCAGACCGGATAATCTTGGACCGTCTCAGCTCACGGAGCGGTTGAGCGTGCACACAGTCGATGAAAATGAAACAGTGAACACAAGTCTTGATGACGTGGAAAAACCCCTTAAATGAGTAAAAAACCACGTGACCGGGTCTGTGCCGGTCAAATTCCACTAGCTTCCGGGGGTTACAATATGTTTAGAGAATCAAGGGCGACATGCTGCTCCTTGTTACAAAAGCGGAGGTGAGAGGGAGACTTGCTCTTCCCACGGGCAACAGGCTGCGCCGTGGAAAGGGCTTGAATGGTGGAATCCGCGTGAGTCTTCCGAGCTTGGAAGCTGGCGCGGCGCTCCACGCAAGGATGTCTTGTAAGCTTTCTTCTTCTTTAGGTTTGGGGACTTAGTCGTTTTCACCTCGGCGGAGCTTCGCGGTGGCTGGAGAATTCTCTACGGCAGGAAACTGGCAGAGCTCTGGCGCAAGGAAGAGGAAGCTGCAGAGGAAAAAAGGTGAAATGAATAGCCCCTGGGGTCCTTTTATAGGCTCAAGGGGGAGATCATGGTGGGCCCCACCACTAACGTAGTGGGTTAGTGGGTGGTTTCCCCTTGATCGGACGGCCGTGGTAGCGCGCCATGATCGGATGGAGGAGGTTCGGGCGGCGAGCCACCGGCTGGAGGTGGTTAGCGGGAGCGGCCGGCCGGTGGCGGTCGACAGGTAGAGGTGGCCGGTCGGCGGTCGGTCGGCGACGACCGGCGGTGGCCGGCGGCGGGTGGCCAGCAGCGGCCGACCGGTGGCGGCTGGGCGGCGGCGGCCGGCGGCGGGTGGCCGGCGGCGGCCGACCGGGCGGCTGGTGGCCGGCGGCGGCGGCCGTCTGGCGTTGGCCGGCAGTTGGCGACGGTCGGTTGCGGCGGCGGTGTTCTCTCTCCCTTCTTTCCCCTTTTTGTGGATCTCTTTTTTGGTGGGAGAGAAAGAGGGGGGAATTGGATGGAGGAGATAAAAGATGAAAGAAATTGGGCCCTCCACTTCTCCCATCATGAAGGGAATCATTGGGTAGTCAACCCCATGATCTCATTTTGGGGATTGCTATGTGCACTCCTAAAGCTATAAAATGGAGTCAATCCCTATCAGACATACTATATTTTTTGGAGCAAATCCGGTTACCAAAATAAAGTGTGGTTGTTTGTTCGTCCGTCAAAGTCGAATATAGAGCCACATCATAAGCAATCTCTGAGATCGTATGGTTTAACTCCCTTCTTGCATAACTTGGAATCAAAACGACACACATTACTCTTTATTGCGATAACAAGGCTGCAATGCTCATTGTAGAAAATTCAGTGTTTCATGAAAAAATTGAGCACATTGAGAAAGACTGTCACTTCATTAGTGATAAAGTTAATGAGAAGAAAGTTATTCTCCAACATGTACCATATACAAAATAAATTGTTCGCATTCTTACAAAACCTCTTCCTTGAGTGCAAATTCATGACTCATACCTTCTTCTCACAACCTCCTTTAAATAAGTCCTGACTTTATATTGAGGCAAAATCATGACTAGAAAAACTTAGTGCAAATTCATGACTCATACCTTCTTCTCACAACTTTATTTTTTTCTTCTCTTTCTTCTCTTCCATTTTCTTTTACTTTTGCCGAGCACAAATAGCTTATCCTTGTGACGGGAACATTAAAGTTGTCATTAGATTAGCGAACAAACATAAATCCCAATTTCACGACTTGTTTATCTCGGAACATATTTTCGACGAGAAAAGATATCCCTCCACAGCTAGGACAATGTTGATGCGCGAAATGCGGTTCCAACCAGTTAACGGGTGTTCGGTCTCACAAGCTGAGGATGAGGGAAGAAGGGTTGCGGGGATAGAGGAGAAGCTTGCTTGAGCAGAGGAAAAGCTCGCTCGAGCAGAGAGGGAGCTTGATCAGGTACCGTCGAGCGGACAGCTACTTGAATGGTTAGCTTTGCAGGTTGATGCCGAGAGAGGAGAGAAGAAGAGAGGAGGCCGCTAGCAGCGGCAACAGCAGACTTCGCCCGCCGCGGCTTGAATGCCACTCTTGCGACGGGCTTTTCCTTTATTCAAGAAGAGTTACAATTTGCCTTTGCACCATCACATATAAGAGCAGTAGAGGGTACAATGGGGGAAGCTGGCGGCTGAGGAAGGAGATGCCAGAAACTAAGTAAAAGGAGCTGCAGAGGACTGGAGAACTGAAGCTGAAGATGCTGCTGAAGCTGCCTGAAGAGGGCAGAAAAACCAAGTCCACGGCCCTTGACGACCTGGGCGGACTGGAAATTTGGAGGCCGCAGACCTTGCCTGATCAACCTTGACGGACTGAGAAAACCGAGTCCGCAGCCTTGCCTGATCAACCTTGACGGACTGAGAAAACCGAGTCCGCAGCCTTGCCTGATCAACCTTGACGGACTGAGAAAACCGAGTCCGCAGCCTTGCCTGATCAACCTTGACGGACTGAGAAAACCGAGTCCGCAGCCTTGCCTGATCAACCTTGACGGACTGAGAAAACCGAGTCCGCAGCCTTGCCTGATCAACCTTGACGGACTGAGAAAACCGAGTCCGCAGCCTTGCCTGATCAACCTTGACGGACTGAGAAAACCGAGTCCGCAGCCTTGCCTGATCAACCTTGACGGACTGAGAAAACCGAGTCCGCAGCCTTGCCTGATCAACCTTGACGGACTGAGAAAACCGAGTCCGCAGCCTTGCCTGATCAACCTTGACGGACTGAGAAAACCGAGTCCGCAGCCTTGCCTGATCAACCTTGACGGACTGAGAAAACCGAGTCCGCAGCCTTGCCTGATCAACCTTGACGGACTGAGAAAACCGAGTCCGCAGCCTTGCCTGATCAACCTTGACGGACTGAGAAAACCGAGTCCGCAGCCTTGCCTGATCAACCTTGACGGACTGAGAAAACCGAGTCCGCAGCCTTGCCTGATCAACCTTGACGGACTGAGAAAACCGAGTCCGCAGCCTTGCCTGATCAACCTTGACGGACTGAGAAAACCGAGTCCGCAGCCTTGCCTGATCAACCTTGACGGACTGAGAAAATTGAGTCCGCAGCCTTTGATCAAGGTTGCAGTTCTCCTCCCGCCCCCCCCCCCCAGAATGAGAGGTCTTGGGGGGTATTTATAGGCCCGGGGAGAATCTTTGAAGCGGGGCCCAGTGACGTCATCCTTGACGACCTCGGCGACCTGAGCAACCTGACTGAGCAACCTGAGGAGCAGGCAGACGGACCCCGAGCAGGCAACTCTGGGCTGATTGGGGGGACTCCAGGAGGAGTTCTCCCTTGCCGGAGCGGAGGCCGCCCCCTAGCGGGCGGCCTGGGCGGACTCCGGGGGGAGTCCGCCCGGCAGGCGAGGCCGCCCCCTAGCGGGCGGCCTGGGCGGACTCGGGGGAGTCCGCCCGGCGCGGCGAGGACGCCCCCTAGCAGGCGGCCTGGGCGGATTCCAGGGGGAATCCACCCAGCGCGGCGAGGCCGCCCCTTAGCGGGCGGCCTGGGCGGATTCCAGGGGGAATCCGCCCGGCAGGCGAGGCCGCCCCCTAGCGGGCGGCCTGGGCGGACTCGGGGGAGTCCGCCCGGCGCGGCGAGGCCGCCCCCTAGCAGGCGGCCTGGGCGGATTCCAGGGGGAATCCGCCCGGCGCGGCGAGGCCGCCCCCTAGCGGGCGGCCTGGGCGGATTCCAGGGGGAATCCGCCCGGCAGGCGAGGCCGCCCCCTAGCGGGCGGCCTGGGCGGACTCGGGGAGTCCGCCCGGCGCGGCGAGGCCGCCCCCTAGCAGGCGGCCTGGGCGGATTCCAGGGAGAATCCGCCCGGCGCGGCGAGGCCGCCCCCTAGCGGGCGGCCTGGGCGGGTTCCAGGGGGAATCCGCCCGGCAGGCGAGGCCGCCCCCTAGCGGGCGGCCTGGGCGGATTCCAGGGGGAATCCGCCCGGCAGGCGAGGCCGCCCCCTAGCGGGCGGCCTAGGCGGACTCGGGGGAGTCCTCCCGGCGCGGCGAGGCCGCCCCCTAGCAGGCGGCCTGGGCGGATTCCAGGGGGAATCCGCCCTGCGCGGCGAGGCCGCCCCCTAGCGGGCGGCCTGGGCGGATTCCAGGGGGAATCCGCCCGTCGCGGCGAGGCCGTCCCCTAGCGGGCGGCCTGGGCGGATTCCAGGGGGAATCCTCCCGGGCAACGGAGGCCGCCCTTGGCGGGCGGCCCATGGAGGCCAGCGGAGGCCGCCCCTGGCGGGCGGCTGGCGGAGCATCCAACCTTGGGCGATTTTTGACCCGACAGTCCGTCTTGCGCGGACACGGTGGACATCAGGGGTAACCTGCTCCTTACGGATGGGAACCTGTAAGAGAAAAAGCAGAAACAATAGGCACATTGGAGAGGATTGCCGATTTTGGGGTTAACATAATCCCCGCACTTTTTCAAGTTCCGCAGGGAACTTCGAAAAAGTAGGAGACCCACGAAAATCGTGATCCTCCCCTTGAGAAACAGGAAAGAAACAATTTAGAGATCAGGAGAGATAGAACCTGATGCCCCTGAAAGATCTGTCAGTGCTCATATTTTACCTGCGAAGAAAAGTCAATACAGGTAAAAGGAGGTACATCTTGTGTGTACCTGAGTTGAAAAGAACTTGCTGGTATCTGTTGATCTCTGCAAAAGAAAAGTAAGCAACAGATATGATAGAAGAGTAAGGTGCAAGTACCTGAAAGGAACATGCCACTATCTGCTAGTTTCTGCAAAAGGAGAGTAAGCAGGCAGATATGACAGGAGAGTAAGGTACAAGTACCTGGGAGGAACTTGCTACTATCTGCTGGTCTCTGTAAAAGACAGGTAAGCAACAGATATGATAAGAGAGCAAGGTGCAAGTACCTGAGAGGAACTTGCCACTATCTGCTAGTCTCTGCAAAAGGAGAGTAAGCAAGCAGGTAGAAAAAGAAAATAAGCTGCAGGTACCTGAGAGGAACTTGCCACTATCTGCTAGTCTCTGCAAAAGGAGAGTAAGCAAGCAGGTAGAAGAAGAAAATAAGCTGCAAGTACCTGAGAGGAACTTGCCACTATCTGCTAGTCTCTGCAAAAGGAGAGTAAGCAAGCAGGTAGAAGAAGAAAATAAGCTGCAAGTACCTGAGAGGAACTTGCTACTATCTGCTAGCTTCTGCAAAAGTAAGGTGAGCGAGCAGATAGAAAAAAGAAAATAGACTGCAAGTACCTGAGAGGATCTTGCTATCAATTGAATAATGATTAAACTGTGATGATGATTGTCTCGCGTGATCAAGGTATACTGTCAACATAATAACTCAGATCCGCAAGATAAGAAAATCCGAAATTAGATTCACGATAGCACGGCTTGTCAATCAGGAAGTTCCATATGCCTTAAATGATGTATGATTAACATTTGATAGGAGAACTTGTTGATCATTATCTGATAAGAGCTTATGCAGGTAGTGCACATAGGATGATCATAAGTCAAGAAAAGATGTTGCAGATCCTTGGAATAGGTTGGATTCAACCTGTATGAAGGTAAAAAAGGAGAGAAAAGAGGCTACCCCCGAGGATGAACTAAAAGGTTGAATGCTGCCACAGGTGTTCCCCGTGGGCATTATGCATCACTTGCCAAAGTCATCCTGGGTGTAGTCCTAACCAAAGCGGGCTGGCCGCGCATCCTTTAGAATGGCACAAATAAACAAGAAATAATCCTAAGAAGGATCGACAGATGCACTGCTCTCTTGCCTCGGGTTACAAGCATCGCTGATCAATTAGACTAGTTGCGCCAAGTGGCCTATTACTTGTCTGCGGATTGATCAGCGGAGTTGTGAGTCCCGCGGAGGCACGGATCGAGAGTACCATAGAGTGTTCGGCCGTCACAGTTGTGAGATGATCGAGGAGACAAGGCTACACTTGATCGTCATTGCTTGTCAAGCAAAGATCATCGTAACTGTAACGTATCCCTAACGGAGCACGATAGAACTATCGCAGGAGGCCTCCCCTAAGCACTCACACTGCGCTAGACATCGGTCGGGATCCGAATCCCCGTCATCCTCCGCACGAGAGTTGAACGGCCCCCACTACACATATGAGAAAACTCCTCATCATATATGGTCATTGTGGTTTTACGCCTGAGGACAATCTCGAGGGGGCACTGAGCAAGACTTGGCGATATCTCGGTGGTTCAGTGATCTCTTTGGCAAAGAGAAAAATATGGTGAAGAAGCATCACAAAAAGGGAACTGTGTCAGTATGATATCTCTGACGTAAGCTTTATTGAATGAAAAATGAAACACTTAGAAGTGCTGAAAAGTGAAATGTTTGAAGAGTAAAGTAAAGGCAACCAGTCACGATCGTGAGGGGCTTTGAGGAACTGCGATTGGTCATAGCTGATGACGCAAGAACTGTGTCCTCTTTGCTTCAAAATAGCCTTCCAAGGGGACCTTCGTCAACGACATCGATGCACTCACTTGCAAAATCAATGGACCCCAGACGGCCCTTGTCATGTATCTCTATGCACTCCAGCTGACCCTCAGCCACCTCCTTGCCCTTGGAGGTGGAAGGTTTTGAAGAATCAATTTTCTTGACCAGGTCGTTGATATTGCCCTCGATGAGCAATCTTTCAACCAATCGCCGAAGGGCCTTGCAATCTTCAGTTAAATGACCTTTCTCTTTGTGGAATTCACAGAATGGGTCTGAATTTCTTGATCTCTGATTCGCCGGCTGGTAAGGCCTTTTGGGATATGCCTTATCCTTCATGATTTGGCTAACTTCTTGCATGACCTCATCTAGCTCAAATTCTGGCAGATCACCTTCTTGCTGCTGATGAACTGCAGCTGTTAGCGGAGATGATGTTGATAATGGTAGCAGCCGCTCTTGGGTACGATCATGGCCTTGGAAGGGGTGTTGATGATGCTGAAATCTTCTTGCTTTCCTAGAGAGAGGTGGAAAGTCTTTCCGAGGAGACCTCGGAGGTTGCTTGTAAGAAGAAGAATTTTTCTCTGATATCAGCCTGGAGACGAAGCTGGGGTTGCTCTTTTCACCGCGAATATACGAGTTGGCTAAACCAATCAATTCTTGATAAGTCCTCGGTGCTCGGACATTAGCTTCAAACTTTAGAGGGCCTTCACGCAGGCCGTGGATGAGAGCCACTCGGTACATTTCTTGATCAACGATCTCAATGTCCAAGATTTCTTTCTGAAAACGATCCACATAATGAGACCAAGTCTCATTCTCTCGCTGCCTGATCTCAAAGAGGGCTTCTGGACCGCCCTTCCTCTTTGAAGTGGTAGAAAACCTGAGCAGGAACTCCCTTCGCAAATCAATAAAGGAAGAGATTGACTGAGGTCGCAGTCCATAGAACCAGTCTCTCACTTGACCATCAAAGGTCGTTATGAGGAGCTTGCTCTTGGTAGCATCCGAGAGGGTCTTGAGAGCAACGGCTGATTCAAAGGCTTGAAGATGCTTGACAGGATCAGTCTCCCCAGTGTAAATGGGCAACCGTGGCTCTCAGAAGTTGACTGGAGTTGGTTCATATCGAACGCTCTCTGTAAACGGCGATGGCTCTTCTGGTTCTACTGCATAAGGAAAGTAAGGAGCATGAGCAGTAGTTGCAAAAGGAGCAGGAGGATTGGAGTAAAAGGTTGCTGCGGGAGGAGCAAAGGCAGGAGCTGAAGAGAAGGGGTGACTTCCCTGAAAGTTCAAAAATCTGGCTGGACTTCCCCGGGCAGCCTCCCGGAAGAAGTTTTGACGAGCTGTAAACTCATCATCCTGAGATCGCAAAGGAGCTGCAGGTCCTTGCGGAAAGGTGGGAGTGTAAAGAGGAGGGTAGACCGGCGGATAAGCCGGTGGGTAAACTTGAGGAGTCTCCGATGTTGGTGCTGGATTGATTGGAGGAACTGGCGCTGCTGAAGATTGAGCGACCAATTGCTGAGTGAGAGCTGCTAGAGTACGGTTGATGGCTTGAAACTGTTGGGCAGTTTCTCTGCGGGATTGCTCTAAGGCCTCCCAAAGAGGATCATCACTGGGACTTGGAGAAAGACTCTCGGCTGGTTGATGGTCTGTCATGAGTAACCACTGCTTTCACTGTCTAATCGAGATCTGAAGGTCGCGTGTTAACTGTTGATGCGCGAAATGCGGTTCCAACCAGTTAACGGGTGTTCGGTCTCACAAGCTGAGGATGAGGGAAGAAGGGTTGCGGGGATAGAGGAGAAGCTTGCTTGAGCAGAGGAAAAGCTCGCTCGAGCAGAGAGGGAGCTTGATCAGGTACCGTCGAGCGGACAGCTACTTGAATGGTTAGCTTTGCAGGTTGATGCCGAGAGAGGAGAGAAGAAGAGAGGAGGCCGCTAGCAGCGGCAACAGCAGACTTCGCCCGCCGCGGCTTGAATGCCACTCTTGCGACGGGCTTTTCCTTTATTCAAGAAGAGTTACAATTTGCCATTGCACCATCACATATAAGAGCAGTAGAGGGTACAATGGGGGAAGCTGGCGGCTGAGGAAGGAGATGCCAGAAACTAAGTAAAAGGAGCTGCAGAGGACTGGAGAACTGAAGCTGAAGATGCTGCTGAAGCTGCCTGAAGAGGGCAGAAAAACCAAGTCCACGGCCCTTGACGACCTGGGCGGACTGGAAATTTGGAGGCCGCAGACCTTGCCTGATCAACCTTGACGGACTGAGAAAACCGAGTCCGCAGCCTTGCCTGATCAACCTTGACGGACTGAGAAAACCGAGTCCGCAGCCTTGCCTGATCAACCTTGGCGGACTGAGAAAACCGAGTCCGCAGCCTTGCCTGATCAACCTTGACGGACTGAGAAAACCGAGTCCGCAGCCTTGCCTGATCAACCTTGACGGACTGAGAAAACCGAGTCCGCAGCCTTGCCTGATCAACCTTGACGGACTGAGAAAACCGAGTCCGCAGCCTTGCCTGATCAACCTTGACGGACTGAGAAAACCGAGTCCGCAGCCTTGCCTGATCAACCTTGACGGACTGAGAAAACCGAGTCCGCAGCCTTGCCTGATCAACCTTGACGGACTGAGAAAACCGAGTCCGCAGCCTTGCCTGATCAACCTTGACGGACTGAGAAAACCGAGTCCGCAGCCTTGCCTGATCAACCTTGACGGACTGAGAAAACCGAGTCCGCAGCCTTGCCTGATCAACCTTGACGGACTGAGAAAACCGAGTCCGCAGCCTTGCCTGATCAACCTTGACGGACTGAGAAAACCGAGTCCGCAGCCTTGCCTGATCAACCTTGACGGACTGAGAAAACCGAGTCCGCAGCCTTGCCTGATCAACCTTGACGGACTGAGAAAACCGAGTCCGCAGCCTTTGATCAAGGTTGCAGTTCTCCTCCCGCCCCCCCCCCAGAATGAGAGGTCTTGGGGGGTATTTATAGGCCCGGGGAGAATCTTTGAAGCGGGGCCCAGTGACGTCATCCTTGACGACCTCGGCGACCTGAGCAACCTGACTGAGCAACCTGAGGAGCAGGCAGACGGACCCCGAGCAGGCAACTCTGGGCTGATTGGGGGGACTCCAGGAGGAGTTCTCCCTTACCGGAGCGGAGGCCGCCCCCTAGCGGGCGGCCTGGGCGGACTCCGGGGGGAGTCCGCCTGGCAGGCGAGGCCACCCCCTAGCGGGCGGCCTGGGCGGACTCGGGGGAGTCCGCCCGGCGCGGCGAGGCCGCCCCCTAGCAGGCGGCCTGGGCGGATTCCAGGGGGAATCCGCCCGGCGCGGCGAGGCCGCCCCCTAGCGGGCGGCCTGGGCGGATTCCAGGGGGAATCCGCCCGGCAGGCGAGGCCGCCCCCTAGCGGGCGGCCTGGGCGGACTCGGGGGAGTCCGCCCGGCGCGGCGAGGCCGCCCCCTAGCAGGCGGCCTGGGTGGATTCCAGGGGGAATCCGCCCGGCGCGGCGAGGCCGCCCCCTAGCGGGCGGCCTGGGCGGATTCCAGGGGGAATCCGCCCGGCAGGCGAGGCCGCCCCCTAGCGGGCGGCCTGGGCGGACTCGGGGGAGTCCGCCCGGCGCGGCGAGGCCGCCCCCTAGCAGGCGGCCTGGGCGGATTCCAGGGAGAATCCGCCCGGCGCGGCGAGGCCGCCCCCTAGCGGGCGGCCTGGGCGGGTTCCAGGGGGAATCCGCCCGGCAGGCGAGGCCGCCCCCTAGCGGGCGGCCTGGGCGGATTCCAGGGGGAATCCGCCCGGCAGGCGAGGCCGCCCCCTAGCGGGCGGCCTGGGCGGACTCGGGGGAGTCCGCCCGGCGCGGCGAGGCCGCCCCCTAGCAGGCGGCCTGGGCGGATTCCAGGGGGAATCCGCCCGGCGCGGCGAGGCCGCCCCCTAGCGGGCGGCCTGGGCGGATTCCAGGGGGAATCCGCCCGTCGCGGCGAGGCCGTCCCCTAGCGGGCGGCCTGGGCGGATTCCAGGGGGAATCCTCCCGGGCAACGGAGGCCGCCCTTGGCGGGCGGCCCATGGAGGCCAGCGGAGGCCGCCCCTGGCGGGCGGCTGGCGGAGCATCCAACCTTGGGCGATTTTTGACCCGACAGTCCGTCTTGCGCGGACACGGTGGACATCAGGGGTAACCTGCTCCTTGCGGATGAGAACCTGTAAGAGAAAAAGCAGAAACAATAGGCACATTGGAGAGGATTGCCGATTTTGGGGTTAACAGACAATATCCCTCCACCAATCACTCTCTCAATCACCATCTTTGGATCGACATTTTATCATTGATCTATTATTTAAAATATCACCAACAATAGAAATAACATAAGATAGGTACCATCATGCACAGTATAACATAATACAATCGTGCAACCAACACAAATTGTGACATTAGTAATGACATAAATTTAAATAAAATGAAAATTATAAGTACCCCTTTCTGCATAAATGAAATTAGAAGGACCTAAATTTCGAGAATAGAAATAAAAAATCTATTGCAAGCTAATTTTATTAAGGTTCCGTTTGGGGGAGGGGGACTTATTTTCACCGGTCAAACGGTTGCTACAGCATGAACCGGATCTCATTCATGCGGTCGTAGCTGCTTGACCGGTGAAAATAAGCCCCCCCCCCCCAAACAGAACCTAAGTGATTATATTCTTTTTAATTTCTCAGTAATTTTAGGGCTACAATGCGTATTTTTTTCATTTTAATATTATGATGTAAGAAACTTAGAATCATTCGTCCAATCAAATTTCTAGCAAATTATTTTGTGCATTTGTTAATGACTTTTTTGTGATTATATAGCCTTAAATTCACCAATTATCAACGCTCTCAATCAAGGATTGCAAAATTGCAATCACGTCTTTCAAAAAATACATTAAAGGTTTGTTAATTATATGCCTTGAATCCTATTTCAAAGACAACAATTGGCATTGATCTCGACCTGCTGGGTTCTGGTTGTTTTCTGAGGCAGTGATCTCGACCCGTTGGGTTCTGGTTGCTTTCTGTTACCACTTTTGTTCTTGAAAAACTTTAAAAAAGGATTGCTGATGCCCAAAGACGTAGCTCATTTTAAGGTGAATTGCATAAAATTGTCTTACATGTTGCTTATTGTATCGTCATTCGCTTCTCACCCAAACTAATTATAACAAGTGATTTTGCTTGAATCATCATTGTTCATGTATTTCACTTGATCGTTGAACAAGTGAATAAAGCGCATTGCCGGCCGTGACAGATCTAGGAATTTTAACAGGAGGGGCTGACAAGAACTTCCTCCAATAAAAAAAATTGAACGACTCCATCTTATCAGAGTCATTTCTCCCTCATCCGGCCATCGTTTTTAACGTATAAATAGTCAAAATTCATCGCCCCTGAATTTTGCTAGAAAAATAGATGAACAACCTAACAATTGAGGAAGATACAATAACAAAAAATACATCAATACATAAGTTATCAGTAAAGCGCGAGAAGATGAAAAAATACGGCAACCGCGGATGGTATACATGAGAGGTATGAAATTTACACAAGTATCACATGAAAAAAAAATCAACTTTTTCACATTTAATGAATTAATTTTTAATTTTGTATGGAGACTTTTCTTTACACCCTCCCTGCAACTAAATTATTAAGGCACATACAAACTAAAAATTATAAATGAATTTCAAAATTAATCTAAAATTAAAGCTAATCTAAAATAATCGCGGGAGTTGGAAAATCGCGGCGAGCGAGAGCGATGATGCATTTCAATGGCCAAGATCGCTCATGATTGTTGAGCTGTTCTCATACATCGGCGTCGCACCCCCGCACGTGGCCTCCTCCTCCCTCGGCACGTGCGAACAACTCGTCGCCTCCACTTTCGGATGCTCCGGCGGCCCGGCCATCGCTAACGTCGTCTGAAAGCCAACCGTGCAAACGCCGTTAGTTATAACGCTTCCGCCACTTTTTTTCATGTTTAATTACGTTGATTGGCTTGATTAATCACCTTGATTAGTGGGAAAGGAGCGCTGGGGATTAACGCCGAGAGGAGCTCCGTGGATGCGTAGGCGTCGTGCCACGTGTTACCTTCCACGCTCGGATCAATTTGCATCGGCAGATTCGGTCCCGAAGAGATCGGGTCGTACATTCCAAGATCCCTGCCACAAAGAATTAAATCAGACCGTCAAAAAATGGAGAAATTTTTGGGTCCGGGCCCGTGGCCGTTCCGATTTTGACACGTGAACAGTTATTTATTATCTTTCCGCGCTCTTCTTTGATCACAAGATATACAAAAGTGATCGCAATATATACACAACTAATCGCAAAATATACGAAAAAGATCGCAAGAAAAATAAAATTAAACGTATATCTTGCGATCAGCTTTGAATACAAAATGATTGCAATAAAATAATTTTGGATTGTCCCAATTTGGATCCAAAATAATTTTAGGCGATCATTTTGTATACAAAACTGATCGCAAGATATACGTTCAATTTTTGATCGTATATCTTTGATCGCAAGCTATATAAAAATGATCGCAGGCGAAACCTAAATAATCGCAAGATATACAAAAATGATCGCAATATATACACAACTGATCGAAAGATATACGAAAAAGATCGCAAGAAAAATTAAATTGAACGTATATCTTGCGATCAGTTTTGTATACAAAATGATCGCAATGAAATAATTTTGGATTGTCCCAGTTTGAATCCAAAATTATTTTATTGCGATCATTTTGTATACAAAACTGATCGCAAGATATACGTTCAATTTTATTTTTCTTGCGATCTTTTTTGTATATCTTGCGATCAGTTTTGTATATATTGCATTCACTTTTGTATATCTTGCGATCAAAGAAGCGCGTGGAAAGATAATAAGTAACTCGGCACGTGTCAAAATCGAAACGGCCCTGTCTCCAAATCTGGAGACGGCCCCCCCAAAAAATTCTGTAAAAAATTAGATTTTTTTTTATATGCACTGAATCATATTTTCAACTTCAAATTTTTTTTAATTACAAAATATTAATATTTGTATATATTATTTATATATCGACTATAACTGAAAAAATTACATGCGTAAAATCATACATTACAACAACAACACCGAAGCCTTTATCCCACTATTGCAGGAACGGCTATATGAATCTTTTGTCGTCATTGTGCCCTATCTTTAGTTATAATCTCGCTAATGTCTAAGTATATATTATGTCTTTCGTTTTAGTTTCATTGTAAGTCTTTATTGGTCTACTCTTCCTTTGTTTAACATGTTTAGTGATTAAAATGTCTAATAGGTGTCTCTAATGATCTCCTTTGTACCTGTCCAATCATACTAGACCGTAAAATCATGCATTACGGTTGTAAAATAGTATCTTATTTTTGACCATAATGCATGATTTTACGGCCATAATTTTATCTTTATAATTAAAATATGAGTAATATGATATTGAAAATAGGCGTACAAATACGAATATTAATATTTTTTGATTTTTTTGTAAAATTGTTTTGTTATAAGACCAAAAATATGATTTAGTACATAAAATTGACCAATGAACGCCCGACACAGTTTTTTTCTCTAAATTGAGGGAGAAAATTTGCACGTGTGGGCGGTATGCTGTACCTGATGGACATGATAGAATCAGGGCCGGGGAACATCGGATGGTCGAAATTTGTGGGACCGTCTTGGGCCCATTGGACAAGGTCGCTGTTAAAGCCGTCATGCACGCTTTCTGGGAGAGGCGGCAGGTACATCTGCCACAGAAAATCGGATAAATGTTTAATAATTATATTAATTATTATTGGCTTATTATTTGTGTTATATATGTAAAAACATTTTGTGCATTAACAATTGAACACCCATCATTCGCTATATGTTGAGCATAACATTTTAAGTGTAAAAAAAACTAGTTTTTCACGAAAAAAATATACAAAATATAATCAATAATATTTTTATAATTATTTTAAGTATACGTTTTGCCCCATTATATTGGAAAAAATTTTGACCGGTTGTTTTTGTTTCAACCGGCTGAAAAAAATCTATCGAATTTTTTGAATAGAATCAAAAAAAATTCGATCAAAATTTTTCAAAGGCTACCGGAATTTTATCAAAATCTATGACTACGAGCCATAAATTGAGATTTATAGCCAAAAAATATGTGGAACACACGTTGAGGATGGTGCGATGCCCGCACTAAAAAAATCGTTGTGTCTGGATTAGTGAAGCTAATTTTACCGATAAGCTTGTCGTGGAGGGATCGAAAGGAGGAAATTGTTGGCTTATCACTTCATTCTGCAAATCATTCTGCAATTTAAATAATTATTCATTCACAAAAAAATAAAAAATTAAATTAAAAATTGTATCATGAAAAATAAAGCTCATAATTTTTAGTCAAAAAATAATATAATATTATTTTATGTTTTTGAATGAGTGAGGATAATATTGCTAGACATTATTATTTATCACATATTTAATCATATGAAAGATTAAAGACTTCATTTGGGGGGACTTATTTTCACAAGCGGTTACGAACGCATGAACCTGACCTTAAAAAAGGTCCGATTCATGCGATCGTAACCGCTTGACCGGTGAAAATAAATCCCCTCAAACAGAGCCTAAATGTATTATCATTAGTGATCACCTTAACTATGCCCGACAACACAGGTAATTTGTGCGGATACTAAATATAAAAAATAAAAATTATGCTCTAATATATTTAATTAATATAAAATATAAATAATTATTGGTAAATCCTAAATGTTTAATTGGGATAAATTGTAATGTGATAAAAAAAATATATAAATAAAAAAATATAAAACAAATAAAATGGATTATTAAGCCGCGAGCAACACCGTGGGGGCCTGCTCCACTCACGAAGAAGCCGCGAGCATTCCTCGCGCAACTTAAGCCGCGAGCAACCCTCGTGCAACACCGTGGGGGCCTGCCCCCCTCACGAAGAAGCCGCGAGCATCCCTCACGCAACTTAAGCCGCGAGTAACCCTCGCGCAAATTAAGCCGCGAGCCAGCCTCGCGCACAAAGCCGTGGACCAGCTCCACGCAACCAAACCGCGATCCAGCCTCGCGCACAAAGCCGTGGACCAGCTCCACGCAACCAAGTCGCGAGCCAGCCTTGCGCACAAAGCCGTGGACCAGCTCCACGCAACCAAGCCGCGAGCCAGCCTCACGCACAAAGCCGTGGACCGGCTCCACGCAACCAAGCCGCGAGCCTGCCTCGCACACAAATCCGTGGACCGGCTCCACGCAACCAAGCCGCGAGCCAACCTCGCGCACAAAGCTGTGGACCGGTTCCACGCGACCAAGCCGCGGGCCAGCCTCGCGCACAAGGGCATGGACCAGCTCCACACAAATAAGTCACAAGCCTGACTCGTACGCCCTCGCAAGGGTCTACTCCCTCTCTATTTTTGCAGCAAGGCCATAAAGTGGAAGACGGTTCAAATAAGCTCTCAAAGATTTGGGGGAGGACGCCATCCACACCCTCCTACACTGCCACCTTGTGGCAAAACATATCTGTGCAAAGCATATGGCAATGACATAAAGATGAAGCTATCATAAAAGACAACAAATCTGAGCCCTAAGGGCGACAATCTCAAAAGCTATAACAAAAGCAAAAAGCAATAAATATACGACAAGACATACAACAGCAGATAAACGCTACAGCTACTCTCCATCGGTGTCGGAGTCAGAGCGCTCGTCCCCGAAAATGTCCGCAAAACTGAAACTGGAGGTGTCACACCCAAGGCGCTTTCCTACGAAGCGAAAGGCCTTTGAGACGCCGCGACGAAGCGCTAGCTCGCGTATATCATCCATCTGGGGCTCCACCTCCTTGGACCAAATATCATCACGAACCTCTTACGCAATCAAGTTGCGATCTCGAAGATAGTCCAGCGACTCCAAGTACTCCGCAAGCCCTGCCACCTTCACCTCTGATGCATGGTCGTCAAAAGACAGCATCTCCACCTGCGCCTTCGCCGCCCGAAGTTGAGTCTCAAGGCCTGAAACCTCCTCTCGCGCCGCTTGCAGCTGGGTCCCCAAGCCAGATATCTCCTCCTTCGCATGCTTCATCATCTGAGTGGTCCTCTCCACCAAAGCCTTCTCCACGTCCAAGGCTGCACGCGTATCTTCTAGCTTGAACTTCAGCTCTGAGCCAATTCGACGGAGCCGCGCAATATCCCGGTCATGTTCCTCCTTCAGGGAGGAGAGTGAGCCCATCGACAACCGAAGCTTCTCCTGCAAAGTGAGATATCCGTCCTTCAGGCTCACGCAATGATCATTCCAGGTCACTGTAATCTGCGCCTGAGTCTCAATCTGCAAAAGAAAGACACACAATCAGCCACTTTCAAACAAAAAAGGAAGGAAAAGAGATAGTCATCCCCTTACCGCATCACTCATCGCCCTCAAGGAAGAAGACATCCGTGGAGCCGCTGTACTGGCAGACGCCTGAGGAACCGGGGAAGCAGGTAATTGCACCTCTGGAATTGAATCGTCAAAAGCTACCACCACAACATCAAGGTCATCAGCAGGGGCCATCACCGCTTTCCTCTTTCGGCCCCCTCCCTGAGAAATCGTCACCAGCTGAATCAGACCCGCTATACATCCTGCAGTCCGTCTAGGCTCGCCAGTTTTGAACAGAAAACCCATTGCAAATTAATTTTCAATTCCCACAGTTGTTGACTACCGCGATAATGCCTGCTCAGAGGTTGCTCTTCTTGTTTTGGTTCCTCCTCTTTCTTCCTTTTCTGTCTTCTACTCGGTCTTGGATTTTTCGGCGAGGGCTTTATGAATCTTCTGATGAAGAGGGCGGCGAGTTCGAGGTAGCTATCAATCTTTTCTCCTTGTAGGGAGTGAGACTAGGCTCGAGCTCTGCCTTTTAGTGTTGTCAGAAACGTCTGGATCATGAGTTATTCTAAAGCGTTGCAGGTGTGCATGATAGTTTCGAAGTACTCTAGGTGTTCACTGTTGCGGACTAACTCAATTCCCGGTCGGACCGGATAATCTTGGACCGTCTCAGCTCATGGAGCGGTCGAGCGTGCACACAGTCGATGAAAATGAAACAGTGAACACAAGTCTTGATGACGTGGAAAAACCCCTTAAATGAGTAAAAAACCACGTGACCGGGTCTGTGCCGGTCAAATTCCACTAGTTTCCGGGGGTTACAATATGTTTAGAGAATCAAGGGCGACAGGCTGCTCCTTGTTACAAAAGCGGAGGTGAGAGGGAGACTTGCTCTTCCCACGGGCAACAGGCTGCGCCGTGGAGAGGGCTTGAACGGTGGAATCCACGTGAGTCTTCGGAGCTTGGAAGCTGGCGCGGCGCTCCACGCAAGGATGTCTTGTAAGCTTTCTTCTTCTTTAGGTTTGGGGACTTAGTCGTTTTCACCTCGGCGGAGCTTCGCGGTGGCTGGAGAATTCTCTACGGCAGGAAACGGGCAGAGCTCTGGCGCAAGGAAGAGGAAGCTGCAGAGGAAAAAAGATGTGAAATGAATAGCCCCTGGGGTCCTTTTATAGGCTCAAGGGGGAGATCATGGTGGGCCCCACCACTAACGTAGTGGGTTAGTGGGTGGTTTCCCCTTGATCGGACGGCCGTGGTAGCGCGCCATGATCGGATGGAGGAGGTTCGGGCGGCGAGCCACCGGCTGGAGGTGGTTAGCGGGAGCGGCCGGCCGGTGGCGGTCGACAGGTAGAGGTGGCCGGTCGGCGGTCGGTCGGCGACGACCGGCGGTGGCCGGCGGCGGGTGGCCAGCAGCGGCCGACCGGTGGCGGCTGGGCGGCGGCGGCCGGCGGCGGGTGGCCGGCGGCGGCCGACCGGGCGGCTGGTGGCCGGCGGCGGCGGCCGTCTGGCGTTGGCCGGCAGTTGGCGACGGTCGGTTGCGGCGGCGGTGTTCTCTCTCCCTTCTTTCCCCTTTTTGTGGATCTCTTTTTTGGTGGGAGAGAAAGAGGGGGGAATTGGATGGAGGAGATAAAAGATGAAAGAAATTGGGCCCTCCACTTCTCCCATCATGAAGGGAATCATTGGGTAGTCAACCCCATGATCTCATTTTGGGGATTGCTATGCGCACTCCTAAAGCTATAAAATGGAGTCAATCCCTATCAGACATACTATATTTTTTGGAGCAAATCCGGTTACCAAAATAAAGTGTGGTTGTTTGTTCGTCCGTCAAAGTCGAATATAGAGCCACATCATAAGCAATCTCTAAGATCGTATGGTTTAACTCCCTTCTTGCATAACTTGGAATCAAAACGACACACATTACTCTTTATTGCGATAACAAGGCTGCAATGCTCATTGTAGAAAATTCAGTGTTTCATGAAAAAATTGAGCACATTGAGAAAGACTGTCACTTCATTAGTGATAAAGTTAAAGAGAAGAAAGTTATTCTCTAACATGTACCATATACAAAATAAATTGTTCGCATTCTTACAAAACCTCTTCCTTGAGTGCAAATTCATGACTCATACCTTCTTCTCACAACCTCGTTTAAATAAGTCCTGACTTTATATAGAGGCAAAATCATGACTAGAAAAACTTAGTGCAAATTCATGACTCATATCTTCTTCTCACAACTTTATTTTTTTCTTCTCTTTCTTCTCTTCCGTTTTCTTTTACTTTTGCCGAGCACAAATAGCTTATCCTTGTGACGGGAACATTAAAGTTGTCATTAGATTAGCGAACAAACATAAATCCCAATTTCACTTGTTTATCTCGGAACATATTTTCGACGAGAAAAGATATCCCTCCACAGCTAGGACACTATCCCTCCACCAATCACTCTCTCAATCACCATCTTTTGATCGACATTTTATCATTGATCTATTATTTAAAATATCACCAAAAGTATAGATCAAGCTCCAACAATACAAATAACATAAGATAGGTACCATCATGCACAGTATAACATAATACAATTGTAACACACCCCATCCGTTACGGGTAATATAACAGAAGGTCCGGCCGGGGCCCCACGTCATATTAAGCGAACAGACGGAACGGTTACTAAATTTGAAATACCATAATCCGATACATTTAATTAAAACCGTATCCTAACTCAGAATCATTCTAGCGGAAGCATAAAAGGAGTTTAACGAAAAACCGCGCCCAACGGCGAATGTCCACTAAACAAGCAAAGGAATGAAAATACAACCACATGTCCACAAAACGGCCTTAAGGCCTTACATGAAAGTGTTCAACTGAAAATACAAGTAGCTTGCATACATCGGCACGCAGGCCGGCAATACATGAAACTAGCTAACAAAAAGGGGCTGGGCCTTCGAGGGCCAGCTCAGCAAAATGGGCTTCGGCCCGCTATTTCCCGCTCGGCTCCGCAGCACCTGCAAGCAAACATTCCACCGAGCGGTGGCAAACAAAGCAACGGTCAGCAAAGGCTGACCAAATTATAACGACCCCACCCCTTTCTCGGGGTGGCGGTGCCTCTTCCCTGCAAGCGGATTAGCATAATCACATAAAGCTAAAGAGTGCATTTAAAGCATCAAAACACCACAAACGTTGGCTCAACCGGCCCAACGTCTCGTGCACTCAGGGCACCTTATCAGTGTACCGGATATCCCCGGTCCCACTACCATTCTCAGTCCTGGACTGGATGGCTACATGATGAGCATTCGCTAGTCGTGACTCAAAGGTCTCGACTCTCTCCTATGCCTGTAGCAACCCACCAATCATCTTAGGTGGTCGAACTACACCACATAGTGCAGGTACAGTTCGGTCGAGCCCGCTGCTCAAATCGTCGTACCCAACACGCACGACGCGGGTCGACTTCCCCTTGCCTGTTATCGCATACATAACCGATTGTTATGTAACAAGGGTGGTACTCGCGGCCACCTAAGTTGGGCCCTCAAGGAGCACAACTCCACACACTAGCCATACGGTCTCCGAGAGACGGGCTTCGCACAAATACGACAAAAACCCCTCGGGAGTTGATGCCAACGATCCAACGACCTAGTGCAAGCGTAAAACAACCACGGAGTCTTCTCCGGGCAATCATAAACATCACCAATCCAGACGCATCCGGATGGGCTTCACACAGCATGCCTAAACCGTACTCGCGCTTCCGGTACTAATGCAATTAAACTAACGGGGATGTCAACATCGACCCGTCGGAGAGCACCTTTCCCCCACGCGATGGTGGGGAGACACTTCCATGCAAGTATGCTAAATAAGGGCTTCACCTGCCCAAGAAGAAAAGTCGTTACCCTTGACGTGCGTTTCTGCGGCATGGCTCGGTCACGGATGTCCAAGTGCAAATCCGGCTAGCGCGTGCCGAATCAACTCCAAATCGATCACTACCGGTGCGGCTTCCCCCTTCCAATGCGAACCCTAACCCTAACCCTAGCTCTCGGTCGGCCAAGAGAAGGGTGAGGTTTGTCGGGCTGCTACCTTGGCTCCAGAAATCGGGGAGGAGGAGAAGAAAAGTGCGGGTTCTTCCCCCTTGCAACCGACGGCCGAGAGGGAGAGAGAGAGCACACGGGAGAGAGAGAGAGAGAGAGAGAGAGAGAGAGAGAGAGAGAGAGAGAGAGAGGAATCGCGCGAGAGAGAGAGGGGAGGCGGCGGGATCGGGGGAATCGGGCTGGGTAGGTTTAGGTTTAGATTAAGTTTGTATTTATAACTCCCACCTACAACCGGCTATTGGCAGCCCTCACACTAAACGCACACCAAACTCGTTCAAACTCGCGCGCCAAATTTACGGGGCGTTACAATTCTCTCCTCCTAAAAAGAAATTTCGTCCCGAAATTCAAAATGCGAATAACGAAATGAAATTCGCCATACCTGAGTTAAACAGATCGGGGTACTCCTCGCGCATGACCTCTTCAGGCTCCCAAGAGAGCTCTTCGCGGCCACAATTGTCCCACCGGACACGCACCATCTTGATTGTCTTTCTCCGCAACTGTCGGATGTCGCTATCGATAATACAAATCGGCTTCACCTTAGTAGATAGGCCGCTATCCACCGGCACCACATCGACTTCCAACACAGAATCGGGTTCCCGCACCGCCTTCCTCAGCACTGAAATATGGAAGACGTCATGCAACCCACTCAGCTCCGTCGACAAAGCAAGTCGGTAAGCTGCCTCGCCGATGCGTTCGGTGATCTCGAATGGCCCTAAATACCTTGGACTCAGCTTCTTCAAGCGACGAACCCTTGACACTCCTTTGAAAGGCTTTATCTTCAGGTACACCCAATCTCCAACCGCGAACTCCACGTTCCGGTGCTTTGCGTTATAATACTTTGCTTGACGATCTTGGGCGGTCAACAACCGCTCTCGAATGATCCGTATAGACTCATTTGCCTCAACAACATCTTTGCGCTTCAGTAATTTTGTATCACCTGTCTCTGCCCATGCTAACGGAGTGCGGCACTTCCTGCCGTATAACGCTTCGTACGGGGCCATCTGGATACTTGCCTGATAACTGTTGTTATAGGCGAACTCAACCATGTGCAAGTGATTTTCCCAATGTTGTCCGAAATCTAAAACGCACATGCGCAACATATCTTCCATCGTACGATTAGTCCTCTCAGTTTGTCCATCGGTCTGCGGGTGGAAGGCTGTGCTAAACTTGAGCTTCGTGCCCAACGATCGATGAACATGCCTCCAATCACCGGACGTAAACCGTCCATCACGGTCGCTGACTATGCTGCGAGGGACTCCATGCAACCGAACGATGTTCTCCACATACAACTTTGCTAGCTTCTCCACTGGATCGCTCTTTCGATTTGGAATGAAATGCGCAACTTTGGTCAACCGATCAACAATCACCCAAACGGAATCATTTTTCTGCAACGACTTCGGCAAACCGTGCACGAAATCCATGGAAATGTCATCAAATTTCCACTCCGGGATTGGCAACGATTTCAAGAAGCCTCCAGGTCGTTGGCATTCGGCCTTCACTAGCGCGCATGTTTGACATTTTGCCACGTAGAGAGCTATGTCCTTCTTCATGCCTGGCCACCAAAACAAAATCTTCATATCCTTATACATCTTTGTGCTCCCAGGGTGAACTGAGTACTTGGTGTTGTGAGCCTCGTACATCAATTCTTCCCGTAGAGTGCCAGACTTTGGGATGCACAAGCGATTATCCTTCCTCAGAAGACCGTCTTGAACCAAGAACTGGGAATTTGACCCTTCCGATGCATAACGTTTCATGCTCTCATCGAGCTCCAACGCTCTCCGAACTCTGTCTGCAAGGTCGCATTGCACCTCCGTCCAGTTCAAGCATGCGTTTGCACTAGTACTCCTGTCGACACAGGTAATACCCAAGTCTTCCAACTCCTGGATTAAACGTTCATCATGCCTGCTCAACCAGTTTGCTCGCGCTGGAGTTCTGCGACTTAAAGCATCAGCGACCACATTCCCCTTCCCGGGTGTATAATGAATCTCGAATGTGTAATCTCCGAGGAATTCCATCCATCTTCTTTGCCGCATGTTCAACTCCTTCTGGTTCAACAGGTACTTAAGACTTTTATGGTCCGTAAAGATGTCAACCTTCACGCCATATAGATAATGCCGCCACAGCTTCAGGGCAAATATCACCGCCGCTAACTCCAAGTCGTGGACGGGATAGTTTCTCTCATGCACCTTCAGCTGGCGCGAGCCGTAAGCTATAACTTGTCCAAACTGTAGGAGAACGCAGCCTAAGCCGCTCCCTGAGGCATCGCTATAGATTTCATAGCCGTCCGTACCACATGGCGATCTCAAAATAGGCGCCGTGGTCAGACGACCCTTCAATTCCTCAAAAGCTCGTGCGCACTCTGGTGACCACACAAACTTCTTATCCTTTCTCGTCAAGGTAGTGAGAGGTAAAGCAATCCGTGAGAAGTTCTCCACGAACCTCCTGTAGTAGCCGGCAAGTCCCAGGAAACTCCGGACTTCCGCCACTGTAGTCAGTACGGGCCACTCCTGTATAACTGCTATCTTCGCTGGATCCACAGCGATACCTTCTCCACTAATGACATGACCGAGAAATGCTACAGACGATAGCCAAAACTCGCACTTAGAGAACTTGGCATAAAGTCGACTTCTCCTCAGGGTGTGCAAAACCAATCTCAGATGGTTCGCATGATCCTCCTCCGACTGTGAATATACCAAAATGTCGTCTATGAAGACAATCACAAATCGGTCCAGATATTCTCGAAAGGTTCTATTCATCAAATCCATGAATACCGACGGCGCGTTTGTCAGCCCGAACGGCATCACTGTGAACTCGTACTGGCCATAGCGTGTGCTAAATGCCGTCTTGGGAATATCACTTTCCCTTATACGCAACTGATAATAACCGGACTTCAGATCCAGCTTCGAGTAGACCGTTGATCCAGCCAACTGATCAAATAGATCATCGATTCTTGGAATCGGATATTTATTCTTCTCTGTCAGCTTGTTCAGTTCTCGGTAATCTATGCATAGACGCAGACTTCCGTCCTTCTTTTTCACGAAAAGGACCGGCGCACTCCAAGGTGAACCACTTGGACGTATATACCCCTGCTCTAGCAATTCCTGCAGCTGAACCTTTAGCTCCGCCATTTCCTTTGGCGCCACTCTATACGGTGCACGGGCCACAGGTTTCGCACCTGGCACCAGATCAATAGGGAAATCAATCTCTCGCTGGGGTGGAATCCCAGGGAGATCTTTAGGAAACACATCCGCGAATTCTGACACAATGGGAATGTCGTTCAAACGGGACTTCGGCTCTACAGCCTCCAATAATGTGAAGAACAACTCTGCGCCCTTCTGAACTGCTTTTACCACTTGGAGAGCAGACATCAGCGTCTTGCTCGATCCTCGCATGCCAGCGAATTTGGTCTCGCATTCAGTACCTTGCCCCAAAGTGATTTCCTTCGAGTTGCAGTCAATACACGCATGCTGCTCTGAAAGCCAGTCCATGCCAAAGATCACGTCAAACTCGGATATCGGCAGTAGAGCTGCTTCCAACTTAAAATCACGACTACCAATCCGCACTTGGACACAGCAAGACCTATCCGCACGCATCAAGCACCCGTTAGGTAGTAAAACATCCAGTCTATCACTTGATACAACGGAAGGCACTCCGATGCGCAATATGAAGTCCTCGGATAGAAATGAATGAGAAGCGCCTGTATCGAACAGTGCTCTCGCCGGATAGTCCCAAATTAGGACGAAACCTAACTCAAACATGTTAAGCATGACACAAAGTAGCAAGTATATAAAGCAGTAGAAACTATATACTACGACATACCTGTCACCACGTCGTTTTGCTTTATGGCCTCCTGTTGGCCAAGGTTGTAAACTCGAGGCTGAGCGGGAGTATAGTGAGAAGCTGTTGACTCCACCGCTTTCCCCTTCTCGGCATAAGATGCCCCTGCCTTCTTCTCAGTCTTCGGAGGGCCACTGCGGCACTCCCGGGCATAATGCCCCACCTTGCCGCAAGTGTAACAAGTAACCGGGCCTCTACTCGGAGTAGCTCCAGAAGTAACAGTAGAAGGGGCGGGTCCAGACGACCTACCCTTCTTGTTCCACCTGTTGCGGAACCCAGACTTCGAAGAGGTATTTGCCTTGAAATCTGGCTTCTTCACAGCCAGATCTTTCTTACTCTGCACTCTCCTCATGTCTACATCCAACGATCTGGCAGAGTTCACCAAAACCTGAAAGCCCTGCGTCATCGGGCCTGAGAGAAGTAGCCTCAGGTCATCCCGCAGTCCTTCATAAAACCTGTTGGTCTTTCGCTCCTCGTCCGCAAACGTGAAGCTGGCATACCGTCCCAACCTCGTGAACTCGTGCAAGTACTCATCAACTGAACCTTCTCCCTGAGTCAGACGCTGAAACTGGTTCTCCAACGCAATCCTCTGCGTGGAGGGGAGGTACCTGGCCAGAAATAGTCTCGAGAACTCCTCCATCGAAACCTCAGATAGCTGCCTGCCAGCAAGCTGATGCAACTCTACCTCGTCCCACCAAAGCCTTGCCTCTCCATCCAGTAGGAAAGTGGCTATGGTCACCTTCTGAGCTTCATCAGTCTCTGTCGCTGTCAGGGTCCTCTTGATACGGGAGAGCCAATCTTCGACCTGCGTCGGTGATTCCACTCCCGAAAATGTAGGAGGATGGAAGCTCATGACATGTTGCATCTGCCTGTCATTTGCTCGCTTTGCCACTAAGGGCTCAGCAGGCACTTGCCTCGCCGCCATCGGCTCGGCTACAACAGTCTGCTGCGGGACCACCACAGGGTGTACCTGCTCTCTGGGCTGCGCATTGATCATCGCAAACACCGCTTCCGCAACTAATCGGATAGTCTCGGCAGAAGGAGGAGGTGTAGGTTCATCCCTCGGTGCATTACTCTCTGCAGTGTGCTGATTCCGGGACTCCGCAGCACCACTTCTGGTCACCTATAGTTGCAACGCACACATTCGTGACTAAAAGACATAGCAAACATCAAACAAAGGAACGCTCAGGTTCCACAAACAATGTTTTTCAATGTGTTTCGTGCATGTTTTTCATTCCTAAGTGGACATTCACGGGTCTTTTCATGTTAAAATGGCAACGCACATGAGTGCTCACCATCCCTTAAAAGGAATTCGACCACGAATTCGAATAAGGAAGATCGACACCGGGGTCTGATACCAAATTGTAACACACCCCATCCGTTACGGGTAATATAACAGAAGGTCCGGCCGGGGCCCCACGTCATATTAAGCGAACAGACGGAACGGTTACTAAATTTGAAATACCATAATCCGATACATTTAATTAAAACCGTATCCTAACTCAGAATCATTCTAGCGGAAGCATAAAAGGAGTTTAACGAAAAACCGCGCCCAACGGCGAATGTCCACTAAACAAGCAAAGGAATGAAAATACAACCACATGTCCACAAAACGGCCTTAAGGCCTTACATGAAAGTGTTCAACTGAAAATACAAGTAGCTTGCATACATCGGCACGCAGGCCGGCAATACATGAAACTAGCTAACAAAAAGGGGCTGGGCCTTCGAGGGCCAGCTCAGCAAAATGGGCTTCGGCCCGCTATTTCCCGCTCGGCTCCGCAGCACCTGCAAGCAAACATTCCACCGAGCGGTGGCAAACAAAGCAACGGTCAGCAAAGGCTGACCAAATTATAACGACCCCACCCCTTTCTCGGGGTGGCGGTGCCTCTTCCCTGCAAGCGGATTAGCATAATCACATAAAGCTAAAGAGTGCATTTAAAGCATCAAAACACCACAAACGTTGGCTCAACCGGCCCAACGTCTCGTGCACTCAGGGCACCTTATCAGTGTACCGGATATCCCCGGTCCCACTACCATTCTCAGTCCTGGACTGGATGGCTACATGATGAGCATTCGCTAGTCGTGACTCAAAGGTCTCGACTCTCTCCTATGCCTGTAGCAACCCACCAATCATCTTAGGTGGTCGAACTACACCACATAGTGCAGGTACAGTTCGGTCGAGCCCGCTGCTCAAATCGTCGTACCCAACACGCACGACGCGGGTCGACTTCCCCTTGCCTGTTATCGCATACATAACCGATTGTTATGTAACAAGGGTGGTACTCGCGGCCACCTAAGTTGGGCCCTCAAGGAGCACAACTCCACACACTAGCCATACGGTCTCCGAGAGACGGGCTTCGCACAAATACGACAAAAACCCCTCGGGAGTTGATGCCAACGATCCAACGACCTAGTGCAAGCGTAAAACAACCACGGAGTCTTCTCCGGGCAATCATAAACATCACCAATCCAGACGCATCCGGATGGGCTTCACACAGCATGCCTAAACCGTACTCGCGCTTCCGGTACTAATGCAATTAAACTAACGGGGATGTCAACATCGACCCGTCGGAGAGCACCTTTCCCCCACGCGATGGTGGGGAGACACTTCCATGCAAGTATGCTAAATAAGGGCTTCACCTGCCCAAGAAGAAAAGTCGTTACCCTTGACGTGCGTTTCTGCGGCATGGCTCGGTCACGGATGTCCAAGTGCAAATCCGGCTAGCGCGTGCCGAATCAACTCCAAATCGATCACTACCGGTGCGGCTTCCCCTTCCAATGCGAACCCTAACCCTAACCCTAGCTCTCGGTCGGCCAAGAGAAGGGTGAGGTTTGTCGGGCTGCTACCTTGGCTCCAGAAATCGGGGAGGAGGAGAAGAAAAGTGCGGGTTCTTCCCCCTTGCAACCGACGGCCGAGAGGGAGAGAGAGAGCACACGGGAGAGAGAGAGAGAGAGAGAGAGAGAGAGAGAGAGAGAGAGAGAGAGAGAGAGAGAGAGAGAGAGAGAGAGAGAGAGAGAGGAATCGCGCGAGAGAGAGAGGGGAGGCGGCGGGATCGGGGGAATCGGGCTGGGTAGGTTTAGGTTTAGATTAAGTTTGTATTTATAACTCCCACCTACAACCGGCTATTGGCAGCCCTCACACTAAACGCACACCAAACTCGTTCAAACTCGCGCGCCAAATTTACGGGGCGTTACAACAATCGTACAACCAACACAAATTGTGACATTAGTAATGACATAAATTTAAATAAAATGAAAATTATAAGTACCCCTTTCTGCATAAATGAAATTAGAAGGACCAAAATTTCGAGAACAGAAAAAAAAATCTATTGCAAGCTAATTTTATTAAGGTTCCGTTTGGGGGAGGGGGACTTATTTTCACCGATCAAGCGGTTGCTACAGCATGAACCGGACCTCATTCATGCGCTCGTAGCTGCTTGACCGGTGAAAATAAGCCCCCCCCCCCCCCCCCCCCCCAAACAGAACCTAAGTGATTATATTCTTTTTAATTTCTCAGTCATTTTAGGGCTACAATGCGTATTTTTTTCATTTTAATATTATGATGTAAGAAACTTAGAATCATTCGTCCAATCAAATTTCTAGCAAATTATTTTGTCCATTTGTTAATGACTTTTTTGTGATTATATAGCCTTTAATTCACCAATTATCAACGCTCTCAATCAAGGATTGCAAAATCACGTCTTTCAAAAAATACATTAAAGGTTTGTTAATTATATGCCTTGAATCATATTTCAAAGACGACAATTGGCATTGATCTCGACCCGCTGGTTTCTGGTTGTTTTCCGAGGCATTGATCTCGACCCGTTCCGTTCTGTTTGCTTTCTGTTACCACTTTTGTTCTTGAAAAACTTTAAAAAAGGATTGTTGATGCCCATAGACGTAGCTCATTTTAAGGTGAACTGCATAAAATTGTCTTACATGTTGCTTATTGTATCGTCATTGGCTTCTCACCCGAACTAATTATAACAAGTGATTTTGCTTGAATCATCATTGTTCATGTATTTCACTTGATCGTTGAACAAGTGAATAAAGCGCATTGCCGGTCGTGACAGATCTAGGAATTTTAACAGGAGGGGCTGACAAGAACTTCCTCCAATAAAAAAAAATTGAACGACTCCATCTTATCGGAGTCATTTCTCCCTTATCCGGTCATCGTTTTTAACGTATAAATAGTCAAAATTCATCGCCCCTGAATTTTGCTAGAAAAATAGATGTACAACCAAACAATTGAGAAAAATACAATAACAAAAAATACATCAATACATAAGTTATCAGTAAAGTGCGAGAAGATGAAAAAATACGGCAACCGCGGATGGTATACATGAGAGGTATGAAATTTACACAAGTTTCACATGAAAAAAAAATCAACTTTTTCACATTTAATGAATTAATTTTTAATTTTGTATGGAGACTTTTCTTTACACCCTCCCTGCAACTAAATTATTAAGGCACATACAAACTAAAAATTATAAATGAATTTCAAAATTAATCTAAAATTAAAGCTAATCTAAAATAATCGCGGGAGTTGGAAAATCGCGGCGAGCGATGATGCATTTCAATGGCCAAGATCGCTCATGATTGTTGAGCTGTTCTCATACATCGGCGTCGCACCCCCGCACGTGGCCTCCTCCTCCCTCGGCACGTGCGAACAACTCGTCGCCTCCACTTTCGGATGCTCCGGCGGACCAGCCATCGCTAACGTCGTCTGAAAGCCAACCGTGCAAACGCCGTTAGTTATAACGCTTCCGCCACTTTTTTTTCATGTTTAATTACGTTGATTGGCTTGATTAATCACCTTGATTAGTGGGAAAGGAGCGCTGGGGATTAACGCCGAGAGGAGCTCCGTGGATGCGTAGGCGTCGTGCCACGTGTTACCTTCCACGCTCGGATCAATTTGCATCGGCAGATTCGGTCCGGAAGAGATCGGGTCGTACATTCCAAGATCCCTGCCACAAAGAATTAAATCAGACCGTCAAAAAATTGAGAAATTTTTGGGTCCAAGCCTGTCTTCAGATTTAGAGACGGGGCCGTTCCGATTTTGACACGTGAAGAGTTATTTATTATCTTTCCGCGCTCTTCTTTGATCACAAGATATACAAAAGTGATCGCAATATATACACAACTAATCGCAAAATATACGAAAAAGATCGCAAGAAAAATAAAATTGAACGTATATCTTGCGATCAGTTTTGAATACAAAATGATTGCAATAAAATAATTTTGGATTGTCCCAATTTGGATCCAAAATAATTTTAGGCGATCATTTTGTATACAAAACTGATCGCAAAATATACGTTCAATTTTTGATCGTATATCTTTGATCGCAAGCTATATAAAAATGATCGCAGGAGAAACCTAAATAATCGCAAGATATACAAAAATGATCGCAATATATACACAACTGATCGAAAGATATACAAAAAAATCGCAAGAAAAATAAAATTGAACGTATATCTTGCGATCAGTTTTGTATACAAAATGATCGCAATGAAATAATTTTGGATTGTCCCAGTTTGAATCCAAAATTATTTTATTGCGATCATTTTGTATACAAAACTGATCGCAAGATATACGTTCAATTTTATTTTTCTTGCGATCTTTTTTGTATATCTTGCGATCAGTTTTGTATATATTGCATTCACTTTTGTATATCTTGCGATCAAAGAAGCGCGTGGAAAGATAATAAGTAACTCGGCACGTGTCAAAATCGAAACGGCCCTGTCTCCAAATCTGGAGACGGCCCCCCCAAAAAATTCTGTAAAAAATTAGATTTTTTTTTATATGCACTGAATCATATTTTCAACTTCAAATTTTTTTTTAATTACAAAATATTAATATTTGTATATATTATTTATATATCGACTATAACTGAAAAAATTACATGCGTAAAATCATACATTACAACAACAACACCGAAGCCTTTATCCCACTATTGCAGGAACGGCTATATGAATCTTTTGTCGTCATTGTGCCCTATCTTTAGTTATAATCTCGCTAATGTCTAAGTATATATTATGTCTTTCGTTTTAGTTTCATTGTAAGTCTTTATTGGTCTACTCTTCCTTTGTTTAACATGTTTAGTGATTAAAATGTCTAATAGGTGTCTCTAATGATCTCCTTTGTACCTGTCCAATCATACTAGACCGTAAAATCATGCATTACGGTTGTAAAATAGTATCTTATTTTTGACCATAATGCATGATTTTACGGCCATAATTTTATCTTTATAATTAAAATATGAGTAATATGATATTGAAAATAGGCGTACAAATACGAATATTAATATTTTTTGATTTTTTTGTAAAATTGTTTTGTTATAAGACCAAAAATATGATTTAGTACATAAAATTGACCAATGAACGCCCGACACAGTTTTTTTCTCTAAATTGAGGGAGAAAATTTGCACGTGTGGGCGGTATGCTGTACCTGATGGACATGATAGAATCAGGGCCGGGGAACATCGGATGGTCGAAATTTGTGGGACCGTCTTGGGCCCATTGGACAAGGTCGCTGTTAAAGCCGTCATGCACGCTTTCTGGGAGAGGCGGCAGGTACATCTGCCACAGAAAATCGGATAAATGTTTAATAATTATATTAATTATTATTGGCTTATTATTTGTGTTATATATGTAAAAACATTTTGTGCATTAACAATTGAACACCCATCATTCGCTATATGTTGAGCATAACATTTTAAGTGTAAAAAAAACTAGTTTTTCACGAAAAAAATATACAAAATATAATCAATAATATTTTTATAATTATTTTAAGTATACGTTTTGCCCCATTATATTGGAAAAAATTTTGACCGGTTGTTTTTGTTTCAACCGGCTGAAAAAAATCTATCGAATTTTTTGAATAGAATCAAAAAAAATTCGATCAAAATTTTTCAAAGGCTACCGGAATTTTATCAAAATCTATGACTACGAGCCATAAATTGAGATTTATAGCCAAAAAATATGTGGAACACACGTTGAGGATGGTGCGATGCCCGCACTAAAAAAATCGTTGTGTCTGGATTAGTGAAGCTAATTTTACCGATAAGCTTGTCGTGGAGGGATCGAAAGGAGGAAATTGTTGGCTTATCACTTCATTCTGCAAATCATTCTGCAATTTAAATAATTATTCATTCACAAAAAAATAAAAAATTAAATTAAAAATTGTATCATGAAAAATAAAGCTCATAATTTTTAGTCAAAAAATAATATAATATTATTTTATGTTTTTGAATGAGTGAGGATAATATTGCTAGACATTATTATTTATCACATATTTAATCATATGAAAGATTAAAGACTTCATTTGGGGGGACTTATTTTCACAAGCGGTTACGAACGCATGAACCTGACCTTAAAAAAGGTCCGATTCATGCGATCGTAACCGCTTGACCGGTGAAAATAAATCCCCTCAAACAGAGCCTAAATGTATTATCATTAGTGATCACCTTAACTATGCCCGACAACACAGGTAATTTGTGCGGATACTAAATATAAAAAATAAAAATTATGCTCTAATATATTTAATTAATATAAAATATAAATAATTATTGGTAAATCCTAAATGTTTAATTGGGATAAATTGTAATGTGATAAAAAAAATATATAAATAAAAAAATATAAAACAAATAAAATGGATTAAATATGTTGAGCGAAAGTACTTGGTAATTATTTTATAATAGATGATGTCATCATCAATGTGTGTTATAATAGATGATGTCAGCATCAAAATAAAGATCACTACCAACATATCTATTTATACATTCGAGTGATAGGCACGGAGCTTAGTTCCTATGGTCAATTGCGAGAGTATCTTTGCGCGTCGACATTATTCAGGCCACGACATTGTCCAGGCGTGACAATGCTCCGGCCTCTCGCAAACTCCTGAATGTTATACTACACTAAACACACATTTTTGCGGTGTACACGGTAGTTTGCGAGCGACGAAAAAAACATATTTTTTTATTATAATTTGAGAACTATGTCCTATGAGAGCACATTTTTAAAAATAAAAGAAAAACATAAATTTTAAAAATAAGAATATTTTTAATAAAAATGGACAATAAAAAAAAAGAATGTTTAACCACATGATATTTTCCCTTTTTTTAATATAGTATAGAACCATAGATAGTTATCTATAGTAATATACGCACATAAAATTAGCAAAATAAAAGAAAAATAAATTTAAATAAGACTGGAAATTAAATTTTGCATATTTGAATGAGTTTGTGATACACACCTTCCTCTCTGAAACACGTGCCAAGTGCTCAATCAAGTTATTCTCACACGATTCGAGCTCCTCCAATGTTGAAATAGTCAAAAGATCGGGCTCAAACGTTCTGTCAAAAACTAAAAATCATAAATAAATATTAATCTTTAATTAGTTTCATTCTTAAGCAAAATAACGGGTTAATTAAATATTAATTTTTTTTATGTTATATATATTACTTTAGACGCTCCTCAAGCTGGTGTAGCTGGTGTTGACACGCACAAATCTCCAACTGCAATTCCTGGAATAAAATAAAATATATATATATATTATATATATATAATGATTGAAGTAAAATAAATAATAAAACAATAATATTTTTCTTAAATATATTATTTCCCTTTTATAATGTATAAGAGGGCATACCTCCACTTTCGAATTAACCACCCCAGGGCTGAAAAATGAAAAAAAAAAATTAGTTAACAAAATTGCACAACAAAAATTATCAAAAAAAAGAAATAATTATTTTAAAATGTCATATTTGTAGCTATATTGTACAGTGAGTAAGGGGAGGTAAAGTGTAGGCGATACATTTTATTGTAGAGAGTTGGCATCCAACGGTCCATGTGAATGTACGCACATATCTCAAAGTATTTTGAGATGTGCGCAGGCATCCACGGGAACCGTTGCATACCCGCACTCAGCGGCGGATCTAGAAATGTTAACAGGGGGAGGAGGACATCAACTTCCTCCACCAAATTTTTATTTTGTACGTCTCCATCTTTCCGGAGCCGTTTCTCCATCTGGCCACCGTTTTTTACGTATAATTAAAAAGAATGAGTGTCGTGTCTCCAACAAATTACATTAAGACTTCATTTGACTCAATTTTTTTTTCGCTCCAATGAGTTTAGACAAAAACGCCACCACCATAGAATATGCACGTTAGGCATGACAACAGTTATGACGGTCATAAAAAATACAAGTTATGATCGTGAAAGTGGATGAAATTTCATAAGTGAGGTCGGACAGTCATGATCAACGGGTCATAACCATCGCATTCAAGACCGCCACAGCCATACCAGACAGAATCTAAATAAATAAAATTTAAATTCTATATAATTAAGTATAAGAAAACAATAGTTTCCCATACTTGGCTAGTTGGGCTGCCATGTCACTCTCACATTTGAGCTTCTTAAGTGTCCTCATCAATGACTGCATGCACATATCCAAAAAAAAATATTTAAAAAATTGATTAATTAATTATCAAAATTAATAAAAAATAATAACTTCAAAATGAAGCATCTTACCTCTTTGTTCAGGCTAACCCTGCATCAAAATTCGGGAAATAAATTAAAAGGGAGGCAAATAAATAACTATATGTGTTAATGTAAAAATAATATAATTATTAATGCAGAAGATATGACGTATAAATATTTTTGAAATGAATATATTTTAATAATAATAGCATTTAATGACGTACCCTCCTCTTTCATGGTCCGGGAGATTAATGTAGTGGGAAAGCACATCTTCAACCCTGTTCATGAAATGTATACATACACATTTTAATATTACATTCATAAAATAAATCCAATCATATTTATTAATAATTAATTTACCAAAGTTTTGAGAGCATAAATCAAAAGGAAATTTAAAGTTGGAGAAGATTCGCCAACAATCTAACTAATTATATTCAGCGGAAAAGTTCAATCGCGTCGGCATATGAAGGTCAGTTGTTTCGTATTTCTACACGGACATATTTTTGATAAAGGTATCATACACGAGTGTTGAATCATTATTCTTGTGAGTCATAACAATTTTCTCTGAGATTACATCACTAGTGTTCTTAATGCTAGCTCAGTTACGATTTTAGGAACTAAAACGTGGTAGTTTCAAACTGTAGGAACATACATGATTTTTGTCGAATTGTTGGCCGAGATTTCACTTAAATGTTATGATGGAGCAGTTAAAGATGAAGAATCTCGTCCTTAAAATCTACGAGGGAGAAAATTGTCAATGTTAAAAGATGAGTTTCAAATTATACAAAAAGAAGCTTATAATCCAAAAGTTGAAATAGTCCCAAAAAAATCGATGAAGGATTTCCTAAATGAACACCTATAGGTAAGCTTTCATTAAATCCCACCTCCTCGACTTAAGCAATTTGTTAGGAAGCCGGAACCAAACGAGAGTTAAATGTTGGCATATCATATATGTAGACTAAAACAATGAGTTTCAAATTAATTACATAGAAAAGAAACATATATTGGAAAGGCATAAAAGCCAAAAAGATGCCGCAGAGATTGTCCTAAATCGACACCTACAAGACAAATTTCAATAAATCTCAACTCCTCGAGTAGACCAATTTGTTAGAAAGTTGGAACCAAATGTGGTCAAAATGTGGGCATATACTATATAAGGACTAAAGCAATGAGTTTCAAATTACAATAAAAAGAGCTTATAGTTGAAAAGACCAAAAAAAGTGATGGAGAATGTCCTAAATCGACACATAGAAGACAAATTCCATTAAATTTCATCTCCTTGAGTTGAGCAATTTGTTAGG
Organism: Platanthera zijinensis; assembly: GCA_039513925.1. NCBI lineage: Eukaryota > Viridiplantae > Streptophyta > Magnoliopsida > Asparagales > Orchidaceae > Platanthera > Platanthera zijinensis. The sequence goes on from CM077095.1 coordinate 135,390,753, forward strand.
AAGCTGGAACCAAATGCATGTGAAATGCACGTTTGCATATCCTATATAGGGACTAAAGCAAAGAGTTCCAAATTTCAGCAAAAAGAAGCTTATATTTGTAAATGTGAAAAAGACCTAAAAAACGTGATGGATCGGAGATTGCCCTAAATTGACATCTACAAGACAAATTTCATTAAATCTCACCTCCTCGAGTTGAGCAATTTGTTAGGAAGCGGGAACCAAATAAGGCCTAAAAGTGAGCATACCCTATATGGGGACTAAAGCAACATGATTCCAAATTACACACAAAAAATCTTATAGTCGAAAATGCAAAAAAAGACCATTAAAATACGGCAAAGAATGTCATTAATCAACACCTATATATAGGACAAATTTCACCAGAAAGATGGCGAAATGTGGGCATTTCCAATATGGGGACTAAAATAATGAGTTCCAAATTATACAAAAAAAAAGCTTATAATCTAAAAGGCAAAAACAACAACAGAAAAACACAGCAAAGAATGTTCTAAATCGACACCAATATATATAGGCCAAATTTCGCCGGGCACCAAATGAGGGCGAAATGCAGGCATATCCTAAACAGGGACTAAACCAATGAGCCGGGGTATGTGTCCTGACACAAGATTTGCACGGGAAGAGAATCGCCGGTGAGGACTCACCGGTGGCGGCCGGCGAAGTAGCTGAGCTTGCCGGAGTGGGAGAACATGATGAGCATGATTTTGATGTCGCATAGCACGGAGAGCTCGTATGCCTTTTTGATGAGCCCATTGCGGCGCTTGGAGAATGTCACCTGCCTGTTCGTGTCATTCGCGATTCTCTTTATCTGCAGCTTCACTCGTCCCATTTTCCTGCCGGAATCAATTAATTACGCCTGATTCCAAGATCGCCGGCGATCGGAAAATTTATTAACGAAGAGCATCGAAGGCGGAGAAGATCGGGGGAAGGAAGAAAGGCGGTAGAGAGAGAGAGAGAGTGAGAGAGAGATCGAGGTTTAGAGTTTATAGGAGATCCAATCAAAATGGAGAGAGACGAAGGGCGGAGATAAAGTCGGGAAGCTCCAGCCGTTGCGAGAAAAAATGGGCCCTATATTTTATTTATTTATTTATTTATTTATTATTATTTGGGCTTAATTATCGACGCCCTCCGCGCCCTCCACCTGTCCCGTTGCAACTGAAACTCGGTAAGACCGTTGACGGTTAAACCCTCGTGCGTGCTGTAAATAATCTGTTTTTTTATCTACACAAAAATATTCAAAAAAATAATATTTTGCTAATTTTTAATTTAGCTGAAAATAATGTGTTTAGTATTTACGTGTACTTAGCATGATTTATTAATTGGAATACTGGAATTAGCTGGCAGGGTGGAATGAGCAATTCTTCAAAGAGGTGAAGGGTAAAAATGTACGGCCGATTTGATCGGTTCCGTCCGATTTTAATCTGAGGGGGATGATAATTGATTTGTTTAGTTCAAGGTTTCAAGAAACGGCAAATTGTTTGGCTCTGCGAGCATTATCCAAGATTTGGGGACGCTGCTGTTGCGATAGTCGCATGTGTCTGCACAATAAATAAATATCGTGTGCTTTTAATTTGGACGAATGGTGAATGGTATCCCAGGTGCATTTGTGCACAATTCTCCTTCTTCTTCCTTGTGTCTTCATCGGTTGGGCTTCCGCAAATCCTTTTAATTCCCGCTAATAAATTTTATGGCTTGACGTTCCTCTGATAGTACTAGCTAAGACATTTCTTTTTCTCCGAGTAAAACTGAAGGCGACGTGTAACCAAATTAAATTTGGAGCAAGAGAAAGAAATAACTCTTATAAGGTACATTTTACACGTACATTTTTTTTAACCTTCCCCTGAATGTAGATCATGTGAAGTGTTATAGGGGCGACTGATTCAAAAAATGTGGGGTTTTTTCTGTAGGGTGAGCATGTCCATGCATTCATGCTAGCATTCTTAGGTCTCAATGTAGAATGCTCGTAGGCGCGCCACTTTGCTCACCCAGGAAAGTATATCTAATCGTTCGGGCGAGCATATTTTAAGCGCCTGAGGGAGCATTTTTATGCTAAGCCCACCACAACTGTTATAATATTCAGGCACATAAAAACACATATGTTCTTCTAGAAGATCACAAACTCTCGCCCAAAATAACCTCTTCTAATGACTCCTCTCTCAATTCTCCCAGTGCCGACATCTCCTCTTCAAAAATCCAGGACTAGGAGGGCTACATACTTGCTTAAGTGGTTGGTTTGATTATTTCTTAACTCTTAAGAGCTTTAGGATTATTTGCTTCCTATTTGATATTGTCGGCCCAATTTATGTTTGTGAACAGAACTTTTCAGCATCAACGATAAATTATTAATTTTAATGTTACGTATTCTGACCGGTTATATACAATAACCCCTAAAACCTCGAGTCTAGTTACAATTACAATGTTACCAATGATTAATTTTAGTGTTTTCTTTAATTTTCAATGTTATTAATGATTAATTTCAATATTTTGAAGCAGGAGAAGAATTTATTCTTAGTTTTTTTGCTTTCTACCGCTACAACTTGTGGCATATGTTTCGCTCTCTTCATCTCTCTTTTTACATTCCTATATTATGCATGCTTTGAGGTATTTTTCAAAATAGTGGCAATTGTGAGAAACAGTGGTGGAAAAATCATCAGAGATTTGCAGAGTAGTGGGAGAATTAGTGGAACTGTTTGAAAGAACAGTTTTGCAGTTATGTTTCAAACAGAGAAGCTATTTTTCTTTTATTTGTTTGACAAAACAGCTGGGTGATGTGTAGTACAATTTTTTTGTACTTTAAAGCCCCAAAATTACACAGTTCGTTATTATTCCACCCATAATATTTTATATAAAATATTAATATAACATATTAAGTACATTTCATAAACTCATCCAATATCCAATTTATAGGTAATTACATGTCACGAGTTTGGTTTAACATGTTAATGTGACCAATGAAGACCAAATCAGTGTCATAAATTAATTGCAAGTATATTTTATAGGATACAATCAAGACAAACATATCAGGGCACATTTTATATAACAAAAGAATGAGAGTTGCAATTCTCCAAGCAAGTGTAACACCCCACCTTCAAATATTTCATGACAATCGGGCCCCACTACATGGAATATTCACAAGCAAACTGTTAAAATAAGGTATACAGAAACACAACTAGACAACTAATTGTGTTTCAAAATGAACACAACGAGAAATCTAATAAATATCAAAATACTAGAGAATGTACACAACTAAACTTGAGTGTCCATGGTCTTATCACCTACAAATATTACAAAAGTTCCAAAGACTAGAAACAAAAGAAATACGAGTACATGCACCCAAAAGGGCTGGTGGGCTAGCAAGGACTAAACTAAAACAAAAACTCGGTCCTCTTGCTAGAAATCCTAGCTCCTTGCAACCTTCTTCCCTTTCCATGTAACCATCACAACACATGGTGCACAAAGTCGGTAAGCTAAAAAGCAATCACAAAGCTAAGCACAAAGACTCTCCCCAACAGACCCAGCAGTCCCTGAGGAAGCTAGAATGCCCTACAATGTAGTATTATGCATAATATTATAATAATACAAAGAAGTTAAGCAGGTGTTGGTATAATGGAAATCAATCCAAAAAGTAGAAAGACTACACACAATTTCACTAACTTCAATATCAAACAACACACGGGGGTTTAGCTACGGGAGGGACTCCCGAGTCATTTGCTACAAGGGTTAACCATCCTTGAGTCAGAGACGAGTAACCTCCAGCCCTCTATCAAAATATATGAGAGGGGAAGTCCATTACAACTCTCGTGTAAGGACCCCCCCTTTAAAAACCATGGGAGATCCTTATTCCCAGGGAGATCCTTATTCCCAGTATATTCTTCGATGAGGCTTCTATGCTGAAGAAATCTCAGTCTCATACCAGAGAAGCAGAAAGGACTCCAGTCTCACCAGTGCAGGTGGAGCTGGAAGAAAGTGACAAAGTTGACGACCATGATAATTCCTCCGACTCGGAGGATACAGATGTTACACAACCTACTGATGCGAAACCGTACACGATTGCTAGAGGAAAGGCGAGGAGAGAGTGATAGTTTTACTTTCAAGACTGCCTAAACACCTAGAGGGGGGGGGTGAATAGGTTCTAATGCTTGTTTTCAATTTAGGTAGAATATAACTACTGAATATATACACACAGCACAACAATCACAGAAATTCACACATCACAGATTGCACATAGTTTTATAGTGGTTCCCCAAGATCTGGATACATCCACTTTCCCCCTTCACCTATCTAGCAGTGTGCTAGATTCGGCCAAACTCCCTTCCTTAACTCAGATCCTCAGATCCTACAGCTCAGAATCCAAAATGGATTCCTACAACTCAGAGTGATACCACACTCCTACAACTCAGGCAATTCAGCCCTACCTCAGTCTTTATCCAAGACCTACCACTCAGAGATTATCTCTCCTACACTCAGCCTTTATAACATAGGCTTACAACTCGGATCTATATTAATAGATCCTACAGAATTTAGAAAAGAGTTTTATAGAATCTTGCCCTTGTTGAGAGAGAAAGGATAAGACAGCACCTGATCAGCTGATGGATGAAACCAACTGAAACTTAGCTTTCTTCAAAGCTTCTTGAATCTGAACTAGCTGAGTTGATTTCCAAACAGCTTCTTGAGAAACCTGTAACAGCTTCCTTCTTGATCTTCAAACGGCTGGATCCCTCTCTATCCAATCCCTTTGGAAATTCTTCAGAATTCTAGGACGAATTCTCCTTAGACTGATCCTGAGAGGTTGAACCCTTCAGAATGTCTTCTTAGATCTTCTGATGAAGATCTTCTTCAGTGCCTTGATCTTTCTTGATTTGATTCCTTAATCAGATTTCTTTAAGTGTTGCTTCTCAATCACAAAAATCAAATCCCTTGATTCTACTTCTGAATCTGTCTATTTATAGACCTTCTTTTTGGTGACCGGCTGGTGCGGTATCTAACTATCTTCTGACAAGTCTGACAGCTTCAGTTAACCTGTTGTAACCCACAGCTGTCAAGTCTTAAAACAGATCATGTGCCTTTGTCTTGGACAGTAAAGTGTCGAGACTGTCTGTCAGAAAGTGTCGAGACCATCTGTCAATATGTGTCGACACAAGTAACTTTTGTGTCGACACTGCCTCTAGAGAAGTCAACAAGTTTGTCTTTAAGTCGACTCAGCTTCTGCATACTACAACTTGAGAATGAGTCGACACAGAGTATTTGTGTTGACTCAAACACTTCATCAATATTCAGCAAATGACTTGGTCTAGACTTGGCAGTGTGTCGACACAAGTTCTGTGTGTCGACACAGTTGATGTAGATTCAGAACATAGTATGTGTCGACACTGCCTTCAGGTGTCGACACAGCTTTTGTCGACTCTGCCTATATGTGTCGACTCAGTCTTCTGGTGTCGACACAAATATTGTCGACTTTGCCTCTGTGTGTCGACACAGCCTCCTGGTGTCGACACAGTTGATGTCAACTATAATCTTGTGTGTGTCGACACTGCCTCCCGGTGTCGACACAGTTGATGTCAACTCATTTTCTCTGTGTCGACACAGCCTTCTTCAAGTGTCGACACAATCTTCCTGAAGTATCGACACATCTTCTTCTGGTGTCGACACATGGACTTAGAAGTTTTTCCATACTTTTAACCTGTACATATTCAACTTAAACAACATCAAATACACCTTGATGTATATCATTATGCTAAGTTAGGCTTCTTCAAATCAGGTACACATTTTCCAATGTACCCAACAATCTCCCCCTATTTGGAGAAGTCATAACCCATATTAGCTAATGATATACACCACTTATGATAATAATAAACAAAATGATAATGATGTATATAAGCTTAATATTACAGGAAATATTAACAATCAAAACACTTGCACAGATTCATCACAGAGAAAAAAGCATATACACAAAAATTAATTAAAGAGCAAGAATTTGTGTATTATGTCAAAATGATTATTTACAAAATGTTTAACACTGAATGTTTCACATTACACATTTTTAAACTAAAACAAAGACATCTAAGACTAAGACTGATCAGGCTTTTTAATAACAATCCCTTTTCCTGGTTGTACTTGAGCCTGCACAGAAGGTTCAGTTTCTTCCATGGGCTTTTTGCCTTTAAGATTAGCCTTCTCCTGAGCCTCAGCCTTCAGTCTTTTTCTCTCAAAATAGTGATATGGCTTGGGAAAGTATTTGCTAGGCTCCACAGCATCAGGAGGTAGCTTTCCTATCTTAACTTTCCTTCTATACTGAACAATGGCCTCCTGTCTGGCTTCATGCTTCTGCCATTCTTGTTCATTGTACCACTTGCCCCTTTCTTGGACTTGATCTTTGACAGCTTTCCAGGCAGTTAGAATGATGTTTCTATAGGTAGGACTCCACTGTTCAAAATAAAGTTTTAGTTCAGCTTGCTCCCTAAACCTCTTCTTAGACAGTTGAGCCTCTTGCTGAGCCTTGATTGCAGCTTCAAGCATGTCTACTTTTCCAAGTATAATATTTGAAACCTCCTCTGGAGGACTATACATAGTTTGCACCATCTGATGAATGCCCTCAAAATCTACATGGGGTATATTACTTGAGCAACCTCTGGTTGGTTACCTTCAAGTAGACCTTGAGGCTGTACTCCTGACTCTGCCATATTATCATCATCACAAAGGGGTGGATATCCCAATGTGGCTCTAATACTGTTAGTTACCCACTTGGCATGTTCTGAGCCAGCAGAAATAAGTACCCTCTCCCCCTTTAGGACTTCTCTTTTTACATGATCTCTGAGATCATCCTTTTGAAATCTGATCTGACCATCTAAATAATTAATGCCATCTTTAAAGAAGGGATTCAACCTATTAAGTTTTGCAGTAATTTCCTGCTGGGAAGTGGTTATGGCTGACTGTACTAGGTCTAAAGCATTTTTGAATTTGATATCATATGCTAGCATTTCAGCTGCCCTAGCTTCAACCAATTTAGTCATTGTTGTTTGAAAGTGAGCAAGAATATCTGTGTTGGCTGTTGTCAGATTTTCATTTAGCCTTGTCTGATTTTTAAGAATGTATCCTTGATTAATAGATTGAGCATCTATTTCTTTCTTCATTTCCCCTTGTTGTTGTGCCAGATATACAACAGCATGTGCCCCTTTTGTAAAACAATCAGTTATTTCTCTTTTATTTTGATTGACTTCAAATCTTATAGATTTTATATCTTGAGCCAGATCAAACTGAAGATTTTTATTACTTTCATCAACATATTTCTCCATGGCTAATCTCTGATTATCTAGCTTCACCTGCAAATCTACCATGAACTTGTTGTAATTAAAATCAGATGAAGATTGGTGAGTTGAAGACTGTAGAGCCTGCTTGTAGCTATGGCTTCTTCTTTTGAAGACCATGAGCTTCCTTTTCTTTGCCACTCTGGCTTCTGCAGACTCTGATTCTGAAGAACTTTCAATCTGAACTCTTTCAGGAGGTGAAGGTGGAATATCTGTCTCAGTGACATGTTGATCTTTGTCAACAATCCCTTGCTCCCCCTCAATTTCGAGCTCCTTCTCAATTTCTTGCTCCTCCTCAACTCTATCAGTAGCAATTTCAACATCAGGAAACTACTCATCTAGAGTGAATTCCTTTTGTGCCTGAGCAGAAGATGAGTCATCTAAGCCAGCAGTGTGCAAATCTTTTGATAAATCTATTTGTTCTTCCTCTTGCACATGTTCAGAAATCTGCTCCCTCTGCACCTGTGCAGTATCTGGAATGTCCTGGGCAGGAGAATGAACTTGCTCCCCCTGCACCTGTGCTGGAAATGTTTCTTTCTGAACTAGAGTTGACCCAGACTAGGTTTCAGCAGGTTCTCTAATTTGTTGTTCAGTTCCTTGTTCATGTCCAGGTGACATCTCAGTTATGTCTTGCCTGTCTACTACAGGCAACTCTTGGATAGAACTCTATCCCATCTTGAGAATAATCTCATGTTCATCTTTCTCATGTGATTGATCTTAGTCCCTGGTATCTGTTGCATGACTTCTAGAATCACTCCAACCAGGTATAAACTCAAAATCCTAGCCAGATTTAGCTTCTTAATTCCTTTCTTGATCTTATCAAATACAACTGCTGACCAGTCAGTTGGAATTTGAAAAACAATTCTTGTCATGATGTAGAACATATAGGCTGAGACCCTATCATGTCCACCAGGTTTGCACAAAATCACCTTTCCAACAACTTCAGACAGAAATTTGCCTTGTTGATTCATCCCTTTCCGGTTGATAGCTGCTCCAATCTTGATGGTTGGATCCAATCCACACCATTGGAGGGCCTCCCTTGTCTTAGAGGCTGAGACCTCTTCTTCATCTTGTATGCTAGGTAGTTGAAGATTCTTTCGTAAACTTCTTGGTGTAAGTTTCACCTTCATCCCATGAACAGTGGATTTGATCTTGAGACCAGAAGAATCCACTGATGCAGAGGTATAGAATTCAATAACCTCCTTCTTCCAGATCTTTGACGGTTCTGAGATAAGGAAGTCCAGTCCATTGTCTGTAAGAAGAGTAATTACTTGTTTGATTTCTGGTGCGCCATTGACGAATGCATCCCGAACCAGCTCATAACCCTCGTTGATATTATCTTCAACCTTTGGCGCCATTGATCAGTCGAGAAAGCTTGAGAGAAGAGAAGAGAGAGAATGTTGACACAGGGTTTTAGTCTCGAAAACCTTGTGAGCGTATCGACAGAATACGTTCTTGACCTATTTATACCCTCTATTGAAAGAAGGTCAAAAGGCGGGAAAAAACAGACTAAATGTGTCGACACAGGTGAAATGTGTCGACACAAACTTTTACTGACTCGACATCAATGTTGACTACTGTGTGTCGACACCAATTGGAGATATGTCGACACAAGAGAGACAAAGTAGAGCATCAGAAATTCTGTGTTGACTCTTAGTACAAGTGTCGACACAAAATCTGTAAGTGTCGACACCATTATTCTGGTGAAGTCGACACTACATTTCTGGATAAGTCGACTATTTGACCCTTAAGTGTCGACACAAATTCTCTGTGTCGACACAAATTCTCTGACAAGTCGACATAACTATACTGAGTCGACACTTTATTACTGAAAGTGTCGATACAATTTTACTTAGCCAATTTCTGTTTGTTGATATACTAATCAATGGTCAGCATTCCTAATTCAATTTTAAATTTATTGAATTTTGTTTCATCCAGTGGCTTAGTAAAAACATCTGCAATTTGATAATCTGTTTTAACAAATTCCAATGAGATATCTTCTCTTTCTACATGCTCTCTAAGAAAATGGTATTTTATTTCTATATGCTTAGTTCTACTATGAGAAACATGGTTGTTAGCAATAGAAATAGCACTCTTAGAATCACACAATAAAGGTGTTCTACTTACTTGAATAGCATAGTCCTTTAACTGATGCTGAATCCACAATAGCTGTGCACAGCAACTTCCAGCAGCAACATATTCAGACTCAGTTGTGGATATTACCACACTGGTCTGCTTCTTACTGCTCTAAGATATCAGTCTTCCTCCCAAAATTGGCAAGTACCTGTAGTATTCTTTCTATCCACTCTACAGCCTGCAAAATCTGCATCTGAATAACCTATTAGTTGAAAATCTCTATTTCTAGGGTACCAAATGCCTAAATTTGGTGTGCCCTTTAAATATCTCAAAATTCTTTTAACAATAGTGTAATGAGAATCTTTAGGGCATGCCTGGTACCTAGTACAGACACATGTAGCATACATAATATCTGGTCTACTAGCTGTGAGGTATAATAGAGAACCAACTATTCCTCTATACAAAGACTCATCTACAGGCTTACCTGTATCATCTTTACATATAGGAATATTTGTTCCCATATGAGTTTTCATGGTAGAGGAAGATTCCATACCATATTTCTGTATCACCTCTTTGGTGAACTTAGACTGGGATATGGACAAGCCATCATCAGTCTGTCTTACTTGAAGTCCCAAGAAGAACCTAAGTTCCCCCATACTACTCATTTCAAACTTCCCTTGCATAAGTTTGGCAAACTTCTTACAAAGGTTGTTCTCTGTAGACCCAAAAATTATGTCATCCACATAGATTTGGACTAAGATTATCTTGCCTTTAGACTCCCTAAGGAATAGAGTCTTGTCTATTTTGCCTCTTGAGAATTTATTCTCAATAAGGAAAGTAGACATGGTGTCATACCAAGCCCTTGGGGCTTGCTTTAACCCATATAAAGCTTTCCTAAGTCTAAAAACATAATCAGGTTTAAGAGAGTCTACAAAACCTGATGGCTGTTCCACATATACTTCTTCTTTTAGATCTCCATTTAGAAATGCTGATTTCACATCCATTTGGTATACCTTGAATCCTTGGTATACAGCATAGGCAAGAAACATCCTGATTGCCTCCAGTCTTGCTACTGGGGCAAATGTCTGATCAAAATCTATTCCCTCTTCCTGCCTATATCCTTTAACAACCAGTCTTGCTTTGTTCTTTACTATTACTCCACTCTCATCCAACTTATTCCTAAATATCCGCTTTGTTCCAATGATGTTGTGGTCTTTTGGTTTAGGAACAAGCACCCAGACTTTGCACCTTCTGAATTGATTAAGCTCCTCTTGCATATCATTAATCCAATGTTGGTCTTGGATGGCTTCTTCAAATTTCTTAGGTTCCAATTGAGATAGGAAACTTGAGTGCAGGACTGTGCTCAGATTTCTGCTTCTAGTCTGCACTCCTTGACTTGGATCACCTATTATTTGATTAGCTGGATGATCTTTTAGATGTCTTATGGCTGGAGGAAGATTTCCTTCAGGTTGGACATCTCCAGCTCCTTCATCATGCTGTACTTCTTGGTTGTCATCAGCATCTATAGAGTTTTGTACTCCCCCTGGACTGTAGCCTTCATTTTCCACTACTTCATCTGCATTTGATGCTTCTTCAATGGAAAGCTTGTCCATCCTTTTGCTTATACCTGTTGGACTGTATGAACTACAAGGCAACTCATAGTTGATTAATCTTGATTCATCAAACACAACATGTATAGATTCTTCTATAACTTGAGTAGTCAAGTTGAAGACTCTATAGGCCTTACTATTTATGTTGTACCCAACAAATATCCCATCTTGGGATTTGGCAGCAAAATTAGTTAGGTATGACTTGCCATTGTTAAGTATATAGCACTTGCAACCAAAGATCCTAAAGTAGGATAGATTTGGTTTTCTACCTTTCATAATTTCATAGAGAGTCTTTTTGTGACACTTGGTGATAGAAGCCCTATTGATCACATGACATGCTGTGTTTACAGCCTCAGCCCAAAAATATTCTGGAAGAGAGGTGTCACTCAATAGAGTTCTACCAGCTTCAATCAATGTCCTATTCTTTCTTTCAGCAATACCATTTTGCTGTGGTGTTCTAGGTGAGGAGAATTCCTAGAAAATCCCAAAGTATTCACATAATTTTGTCATACTTTCAGATTGAAATTCAGTGTCATGGTCACTTCTGATTTTGACCACTGTACTGTTTAGTTCATTCTGAATTTGTTTCACAAAACTAAATAAGACACTTGGGGTTTCTGATTTTTGTCTCAGAAAGAACACCCATGTATATCTAGAATAGTCATCTACAACCACAAAAGTGTAGACCTTCCTACCTAGACTATGAACTGGCATAGGACCAAAAAGATCCATATGTAAGAGGTATAAACACCTCACAGAATCCTTGTTTTCAAGACTATGAAAGGAGGATTTTGTCTGCTTGTCCTTTTGACAAGCTGAACATATCCCTTCCTTTATACACTTAACTTGAGGACCATTCCTCACTAACTCTTTGCTGAAGAGTTGGCCAATTATCTTGTAGTTAAGATGAGCCAACCTCTTGTGCCACTTGACACAATGAGATGCATTATCATCAGCCACAAGACAGATGGGAGAAGCCTTATTCTCACATATAAAATTAAGACAATAAACATTTCTCTTTCTATACCCAGTCAATATGATCTTTTGATCACTTGACCTTTTGATATGACATCCATCCTTAACAAATGAAGTGTCATATCCAAGATCACTCAGTTGACTTATGCTAATCAGATTATGTTTCAAACCTTTTACATAAGCCACTTGAGTGATGGTAATTTGGTTTGAAGAAATGTTACCAAACCCTTTGATGATTCCTCTTTCAGATCCACCAAAGATTACTTTAGGTCCATCTTTGACAGATGTGTACTCCTTCAGCAGCCCCTTTGTTCCAGTCATGTGTCTGGAACATCCACTGTCCAAGTACCATATAGGGGCATGACAATTTGGACTTTCCTGCAATACAGAATTACTTTCCCTTAGAACCCAAGTAAGTCTTGGGTCCTTGGTTCAAGTTAGTTCCATTCATATCAAATCTTTTAGCAATTCCTCTAACAGGTAGATTGGTGTTCTTCCTGACACTTGTGTTATGCCAACAGTCCAAGGCAAAATGCCCTATTTTGCCACAACACCAGCAATCATATTTGTTGTACCTAGTTCTAGGTACAAACTTAACAGTTTTATAGTCTGGAAAATTCCTGACATGTGCTGGTGCTGCTGCATCCATACCCATTGGTTTCCTTGGAAGATGGGATTTATTGTCATGGACTGACTTATTGGCTTTAACAGCTTTATTACTTAGAACCTCAATCTTCTTATGACCATGAATGTGTTCATGATCATATTTGTTAGAAGGCAAATGCACCTTTCTAAACATAACAGGGACTGAAAGGTTTAGAGGCTGAACAGGAGCTTTGCCTTTTCTTTTGAATTGGGCAGCCCTGGGGTTACCTTTGAAGCCTAATCCAGCCTTACCCTTTTGAGCCACAAACTCATCTATTAAAGGTAAGATAGATTTTGGCTTAAAGTAACTAGCCACTAATTCTTTCTCTATTCTTAGTCTGGCCTCCAGACTCTTAATTTGATCATTGTTATATTTGATTGTGCCCATCTGAATATAGGTTATATTTTTCAGTTTGGCAATCTCATTTAACTTTTGATCCATTACTTTTTCAAACTCAATTGCAGCCACCTTAAGATCAGCAATTTCCTGAGCCTGAGTTTTGACTAGGTTCTTGCTTTTCTTAAGAGCCTGCAACAAGTCCCTATATTCATCCATCAACTGATGAATATCACCTTCAGATTCAGATCCATTCACATCACTTGATGTAGATGAATCTGACTCAGAACCAGTACTAAAATCAGAAGAACTAAAATCCTTTTGTACCTTACTAGGACCAGGCTGATGCTGACATTGGTTATCTTCTAACTCAGCCATCAGACCCATGCATTCCTTGTCTTCTTGATCATGAATGGAATCCATCAGTTGCAGAAATTCTTCTTCTTCATTGGCTGCATACAATCCTATGTACGCTTCTGCTTCAGATTTTGACTCTGATGAGGACTGATCTGTAAGGCTCTTTTCCTTCTTTGCAACAAAGAATTTCTCCTTCTTGCCCTTTTGATGAGTCTTCTTTTTGTCAGATGACTCCTTCCTCTTATCTGGACAATCAGCCACCACATGTCCAGGCCTATTGCAACAATAGCATACAATCTTTGATGTAATGGCTTTGCTGGGCTTAGTTCTGCTCCCCTCCTTCCTTGATGATTTTCTCTTCTCATAATAATCATCAGCTGACTGTTATGTGGAGGGCCTTGACTTCCACTGCTTCTTCTTTAAGAACCTCTGAAACTGTCTTGTAAAAGCAGCAAAATCTGTATCTGAATCACTACTTTCTGAAACCTGATTGTCTGAATTTTCAGAATTAACTTCTTCAACTTCCTTAGGAGGAGATGGAGATATCCTCCTATACTTTCTAGTGACTTCTGCCTTGAAGGCCACTGACTTGTCTCTATGCTCTCCTTTTGAATTCTTTTCTTCCTCCTTCCTAACCATTAGTTGCATTTCATAAGATATCAACTTTCCAAACAAGGTTGGAGGAGAAATCTCTGCCAGTTTAGCCACTTCTCTTATGGCACAAATCTTGGTGTCCCAGTCCTTTGTCAAGAACATTAGGAATTTGTCATTCAGTTCATAGGTACTATCCTTCCATAGGAACACAATTCATTTACTATTCTGTAGAATTTCTTATAGCATTCAGTTATGCTATCAGACTTCCCTTGTCTAAAACTCTCGTACTCTTGGTTGAGCATAGACTTCCTATCCTGTCTAACTTCTTCAGAACCCTCCATGTAGACAATCAAGGTGTCCCACATTTCCTTGGAGGTTTTACAGTGAATCAGATTTTGGAATGTAGAATCATCTATGGCACTTACTATTATGTTTTGAGCTCTCTTGTCCATAGTGGCTAAGATGATTTCCTCCTTTGTCATTTCTGAAAAATACTTAGGAGTTTCCTCATTTGCATCTAACATAGAAGTCTTCATTGGAATGTATGGACCTTCTTTCACTGTGATATAAATTCTTGGGTCTGAGGCCTCCATAAACAGCCTAACCCTTTCTTTCCAAATTCCAAAGATTTCTTTTCTGCAGATGGGAAGCTTCATAGATCCCAACTCCTTGTGATTCTCACCTGAACCCATTTTCTTGATTCTTGATTCTACCTTTAGATCTAACTCAGACTGTTAAGTCTTACTTTGAATAACCTGCCTCTGATACCACTTGATAGTTTTACTTTCAAGACTGCCTAAACACCTAGAGGGGGGGGGGGGGATGAATAGGTTCTAATGCTTATTTTCAATTTAGGCAGAATATAACTACTGAATATATACACACAACACATCAATCACAGAAATTCACACATCATAGACTGCACACAGTTTTATAGTGGTTCCCCAAGATCTGGGTACATCCACTTTCCCCCTTCACCTATATAGCAGTGTGCTAGATTCGGCCAAACTCCCTTCCTTAACTCAGATCCTCAGATCCTACATCTCAGAATCCAAAATGGATTCCTACAACTCAGAGTGATACCACACTCCTACAACTCAGGCAATTCAGCCATACCTCAGTCTTTATCCAAGACCTACCACTCAGAGATTATCTCTCCTACACTCAGCCTTTATAACATAGGCTTACAACTCAGATCTATATTAATAGATCCTACAGAATTTAGAAAAGAGTTTTATAGAATCTTGCCCTTATTGAGAGAGAAAGGACAAGATAGCACCTGATCAGCTGATGGATGAAACCAACTGAAACTTAGCTTTCTTCAAAGCTTCTTGAATCTGAACTAGCTGAGTTGATTTCCAAACAGCTTCTTGAGAAACCTGTAACAGCTTCCTTCTTGATCTTCAAACGGCTGGATCCCTCTCTATCCAATCCCTTTGGAAATTCTTCAGAATTCTAGGACGAATTCTCCTTAGACTGATCCTGAGAGGTTGAACCCTTCAGAATGTCTTCTTAGATCTTCTGATGAAGATCTTCTTCAGTGCCTTCTACTTTCTTGATTTGATTCCTTAATCAGATTTTTTAAGTGTTGCTTCTCAATCACAAAAATCAAATCCCTTGATTATACTTCTGAATCTGTCTATTTATAGACCTTCTTTTTGGTGACCGACTGGTCCGGTATCTAACTGTCTTCTGATAAGTCTGACAGTTTCAGTTAACCTATTGTAACCCACAGCTGTCAAGTCTTCAAACAGATCATGTGCCTTTGTCTTGGACAGCAAAGTGTCGAGACTGTTTGTCAGAAAGTGTCGAGACCATCTGTCTATATGTGTCGACACAAGTAACTTTGGTGTCGACACTTCCTCTGGAGAAGTCAACAAGTTTGTCTTTAAGTCGACTCAGCTTCTGCATACTACAACTTGAGAATGAGTCGACACAGAGTATTTGTGTTGACTCAAACACTCATCAATATTCAGCAAATGACTTGGTCTAGACTTGGCAGTGTGTCGACACAAGTCCTGTGTGTCGACACAGTTGATGTAGATTCAGAACATAGTATGTGTCGACACTGCCTTCAGGTGTCGACACAGCTTTTGTCGACTCTGCCTACATGTGTCGACTCAGTCTTCTGGTGTCGACATAAATATTGTCGACTTTGCCTCTGTGTGTCGACACAGCCTCCTGGTGTCGACACAATTGATGTCAACTATAATCTTGTGTGTGTCGACACTGCCTCCCGATGTCGACACAGTTGATGTCGACTCATTTTCTCTGTGTCGACACAGCCTTCTTCAAGTGTCGACACAATCTTCCTGAAGTGTCGACACATCTTCTTCTGGTGTCGACACATGGACTTAGAAGTTTTTCCATACTTTTAACCTGCACATATTCAACTTAAACAATATCAAATACACCTTGATGTATATCATTATGCTAAGTTAGGCTTCTTCAAATCAGGTACACATTTTCCAATGTACCCAACAGAGAGGTTAGACTACCTCTCAGGCTACTAGATACTGTGGCATATGCTTTTCAGGTTATCTCCTTAGATCCCAGTTCTTACCGAGAAGCTGTAGAGAGCAGAGACTATTCTCAGTGGAAAGTTGCTATGGTGGAAGAGATGGACTCACTTCAGAAGAACCAGACTTGGGACTTGGTCAATCTACCCAAAGGAGCTAAGGCAATAAGCTCCAAGTGGGTGTTCAGGAAGAAGGAGTCTACATCAGGCAAGGACCAGTGGAGGTACAAGGCCAGATTCGTTGCAAAGGGGTTCGCGCAGAAGAGAGGTGTTGATTTCGATGAAATCTTCTCACCCATGGTGAAACATTATTCCATACGGATGCTGCTTGCTATAACAGCGATGTGGGACATGGAGCTGGAGCAGATGGATGTGAAGATGGCTTTTCTTCACGGCAGCCTAGACGAAGAGATCTATATACTGCAACCTGACGGGTTCGTTCGACCCGGTGACGAGAAAAAGGTGTGCAAGCTGAAGAGATCTCTCTATGGCTTGAAGCAGGCTCCAAGGATGTGGAACAAGAGGTTTGACACCTTCATGACCTCACATGGTTACAGCAGGAGCCAGTACGATAGCTGCGTCAACTACAGATTTCTGGCAAATGGAGATATACTGATCTTGATGCTCTACGTTGACGACATGCTGATTGCTTGCAAGTCAGCTCGGGAGATTCAAGTTCTGAAGCAGACGCTACATGCTGAGTTCGAGATGAAAGATCTTGGTCACGCACAGAAGATCCTTGGGATGGAGATCAAGCGCGATAGAAAACGAGGTATGCTTTGGCTCTCTTAGACCGATTATATCAAGAAGGTGCTGGAGAAGTTCAGTATGACGGAGTCGAAAGCAGTTTCAACTCCTCTGGGACAGCAGTTTAGATTATCTTCACAGCAGTGCCCAAACTCAGAAGAGGAACGTCAAAAGATGCTCAGGGTGCCGTACGCTAGTGCGATAGGATGCTTAATGTACGCCATGATCTATACCAGACCAGATATCGCTCGGGCTGTGAGCATAGTCAGCAGATACATGGGGAATCTAGGGCGACAACACTGGGAAGCGGTCAAGTGGATTCTGCGATACTTGAAGGGAACTCCAGACGTCGGACTACTATTTAGAAGGAGAAAGGATGTTGGTGCTCTAGAGGGCTTTGTTGATTCTGACTACGCCGGTGACCTCGATAGGAGAAGATCTACCTCCGGGTACATCTTTATTCTAGGTGGAGGTCCCATCAGTTGGAAAGCCACTCTTCAGGACATCGTTTCTCTATCGATGACAGAAGTAGAGTATATTGTTGCAATGGAAGCCGCAAAGGAATCCATCTGGCTTAAAGGTCTCACTAAAGAACTCAGGATCACTGAGGAAGCGGTGAAGGTGCACTGTGACAGTCAGAGTGCGATTTGTCTTGCCAAAGACCCGGTCTACCATGCAAGGACAAAGCATATTGATGTGCGCTACCACAAGTTGAGGGAGTTCGTTGGAAGTGGAGACATTTTGTTGCTGAAGGTGCTCACGGAGGACAATGTTGCAGACATATTGACCAAGCCAGTGACAGGAGTCAAGTTCAAGAACTGCCTTGACTTGGCTCATATTTGTGCATGCTGATTAGGGTGACCCCAGGGAGAGGGGGTAGTTATTTCGGAGGGAGAAGATCCAAGCTCAAGGTGGAGTACTTCATGCGTGAGGCATCAAGGTGGAGATTGTTAATGTAAAATGCCACCTCACAGTCAAAGTCAAACCTGATATTCAGTTTTTTCAACAAGTTTGACCGGTCCTCACCACTCTTGCCAACCGCCACCTACAACCTCCATGTGGTTATGGCAACCACCTACAACCTCCATGTGGTTATGACAACCACCACCTCTTCTAGCCTATAAAAGGAGAGACCCCCCATGGGTTTGAAACACACCAGATCCGAGAAGAGGAGAAGAGGAGAGGAAGAGAGAGTTCAGAGGCGGCGGTTGTCCAAGGCAGCAGCGACGACGTTCGAAGGGAGAAGCGGCGGCGGCCGGCCACCACTCCGACGGGTGGCTCGGGAGAAGGTGGCTCCGGCGAAGTCGACGACCTTGGAGGTCGACCCATCGATGGTGGAAATCTCAGGCGGAGGATTCCAGGAATCGGCGACGGCAGGCGGCGGCGTAGCCTCTAGACAGTGATCGGACAGAATTTTGGCGCATCTCCGATCTTTATGATCTCAGTGTAACTCTTTATCAAACTCCCTATCATTTTAGTGGATCTTCCCCAGTGCTCTCCCCGTGAAGTAGGAGCTTCTCTCCGAACCACGTAAAAATATCTGTGTCGTCTGTGTGCTTGGTTTCTTGCTCTTTTATTATTGCGCTATTACTATTGCTCGCTCATTTCCGTTGCGTTGTCCGTGACAACACGTGTTACGGACTAGGACCAATTTCATAACAATTGGTATCAGAGCCAGGTTCTAACCTTGGACCTCCGTGAGCAATAGCAATGGCGGCAAAATTCGAGATTCCAAAGTACGACGGAAAAATCGATTTTGGTTTATGGCAAAAAAGGATCAAAGCAGTTCTCGTTCAGCAAAATCTCCATAAGGTGCTTCTCGGCAAGGAGAAATCCGGGAAGAAGGATGACGAATGGGAGGAGTTGGATCTGATGGCCATCAGCACAATCCAGTTATGCCTAGCGGATGAAGTCATGTACAATGTAGTCGATGCTGAGACTGCAACAGATCTGTGGAAGAAACTGGATGAGCTTTACATGTCCAAGTCGCTCACAAACAAACTCTACGTCAAGAAGCAGTTGTACAGCTTGAGGATGTCAGAGAGTACTAAGTTGTTGGAGCATATGAACGTGTTCAACAAGCTCACTTCACAATTGCGAAGTATGGAGATAAAAGTCGAAGAAGAAGACCAGGCTCTTCTGTTGCTGTTTTCTCTACCGAAGTCATTTGATCATCTGGTCACCACAATTCTTTACGGCAAAGATACTCTGAATATGGAGGAGGTGATGACAACTTTGCTCTCAAATGAAACTAGGAGCAAATCTGGCCCCAGCACCAGCGAAGGACTATTTGTGAAAAGCAGCGAGCCGGCTAGAGGCAGGTCAAGGGACAGAGGGAAGAAAGCAAATCGATTCAGATCCAAGTCCAAGACCCAGAACAACAAGTGTCACTACTGCAAAGAAGAAGGGCACTGGAAAAATAATTGTCCAAAGAAAAAGCTTAAGGAGAAGCGTAGAGCCACGGCAGGCGGCCGTGGCATCAGACCCAGAGAGTGAAGCAGATGTACTTCATGTACGTTCCACTATTGACTCTTGCAACTCCTGGATCATTGACACTGGATGCTCCTATCACATATGCCCGAACAAAGAATGGTTCCATAGCTTCAGGGAACATGATGAAGGACGTGTTCTGATGGGGAACAACTCAGAGTGCAGAACAATGGGGATTGGCAGCATCAGAATCAAGATGTTCGATGGAACAGTCAGAACGCTCACCGATGTCAGGTACGTACCAGATTTAAGAAAAAGTCTGATTTCTTTAGGTACTCTGGAGGCGGCCGGCTACTCCTATACCGGTGATGGCGACTATTTGAAAGTCAAGAAGGGAGCTCTGGTGGTCATGAAAGGAGAGCGCTGTGGTACCCTCTATAGGCTCATCGGCTCCACCATTACTAGCGACGCAGCAGTCTCTACGACGTCAGACGAAGACTCCTCTCTATTGTGGCATGCCAGGCTTGGCCACATGAGCGAGAGAGGATTACTGGAGCTGCACAAGAAAGGTCTACTAAAAGGGATCAAGACATGCAAGCTAGATTTCTGCGAGACGTGCGTTCTCGGGAAGCAGTGCAAAGTAAAGTTTGTGACGTCAAGCAAGCGCAGCAAGCAAGTACTGGAGTACATACACTCAGACGTTTGGGGGCCAGCCCCAGAGCCATCACTTGGAGAAACCAGATACTTTGTGATCTTCATCGATGATTTCTCAAGGAAGGTATGGATATATTTCTCAAGCACAAGTCTGAGGTGTTCGAGAAATTCAAAATCTGGAAGACCAAAGTGGAGAAGCAGACTGGGAAGAAGGTGAAATACCTCAGATCTGATAATGGCGACGAGTACACCTCAACGGAGTTTCAAAACTACTGCAATCAAGAGGGAATCACTCGTCATCTCACCATTCTTGGTACACCGCATCAGAACGGCGTCGCAGAAAGGATGAACAGAACCTTGTTGGAGAGAGCTCGGTGCATGCGTCTATTTGCAGATCTTCCGAAGTCTTTTTGGGCCGAAGCGATCAATATGGCTTTCTATCTAGTGAATTGATCTCCATCAATGTCACTAGATCTAATGTCTCCACAGGAGGTTTGGTCAGGTACTTCCGTTGGTTACTCCGATATTCACATTTTTGGTTGTCTTGTGTACATACTGATGCAGGATTCAGAGAGGACAAAGCTGGATGCTAAGTCCAGAAGGTGTATCTATCTCGGCCAGAAGGCCGGCACAAAAGGGTTCAAGCTGTGGAATCCTGAAACCAAGAAGGTGGAGGTGAAGCGCGATGTCATCTTCGATGAGGCTTATATGTTGAAGAAATCTCAGTCTCATACCAGAGAAGCAGAAAGGACTCCAGTCTCACCAGTGCAGGTGAAGCTGGAAGAAAGTGAAAAAGTTGACGACCATGATGATTCCTCCGACTCGGAGGATACAGATGTTGCACAACCTACTGATGCGGAACCGTACATGATTGCTAGAGGAAAGGCGAGGAGAGAGGTTAGACTACCTCTCAGGCTACTAGACACTGTGGCATATGCTTTTCAGGTTATCTCCTCAGATCCCAGTTCCTACTGAGAAGCTGTAGAGAGCAGAGACTGTTCTCAGTGGAAAGCTGCTATGGTGGAAGAGATGGACTCACTTCAGAAGAACCAGACTTGGGACTTGGTCAATCTACCCAAAGGAGCTAAGGCAATAAGCTCCAAGTGGGTGTTCAGGAAGAAGGAGTCTACATCAGGCAAGGACCAGTGGAGGTACAAGGCCAGATTCGTTGCAAAGGGGTTCGTGCAGAAGAGAGGTGTTGATTTCGATGAAATCTTCTCACCCGTGGTGAAGCATTGTTCCATACAGATGCTGCTTGCTATAGCAGCGATGTGGGACATGGAGCTGGAGCAGATGGATGTGAAAATGGCTTTTCTTCACGGCAGCCTAGACGAAGAGATCTATATACTGCAACCTGACGGGTTCGTTCGACTCGGTGACGAGAAAAAGGTGTGCAAGCTGAAGAGATCTCTCTACGGCTTGAAGCAGGCTCCAAGGATGTGGAACAAGAGGTTTGACACATTCATGACCTCACATGGTTACAACAGGAGCCAGTACGACAGCTGCGTCTACTACAGATTTCTGGCAAATGGAGATATACTGATCTTGATGCTCTACGTTGACGACATGCTGATTGCTTGCAAGTCAGCTCGGGAGATTCAAGTTCTGAAGCAGACGCTACATGCTGAGTTCGAGATGAAAGATCTTGGTCACGCACAGAAGATCCTTGGGATGGAGATCAAGCGCGATAGAAAACGAGATATGCTTTGGCTCTCTCAGACAGGTTATATCAAGAAGGTGCTGGAGAAGTTCAGTATGACGGAGTCGAAAGCAGTTTCAACTCCTCTGGGATAGCAGTTCAGATTATCTTCACAGCAGTGCCCAAACTCAGAAGAGGAACGTCAAAAGATGCTCAGGGTGCCGTACGCTAGTGCGATAGGATGCTTGATGTACGCCATGATCTGTACCAGACCAGATATCGCTCAGGCTGTGAGCGTAGTCAGCAGATACATGGTGAATTCAGGGCAACAACACTGGGAAGCGGTCAAGTGGATTCTGCGATACTTGAAGGGAACTCCAGACGTCGGACTACTATTCAGAAGGAGCAAGGATGTTGGTGCTCTAGAGGGCTTCGTTGATTCCGACTACGCCGGTGACATCGATAGAAGAAGATCTACCTCCGGGTATATCTTTATTCTAGGTGGAGGTCCTATCAGTTGGAAAGCAACTCTTCAGGATATCATTGCTCTATCGATGATAGAAGCGGAGTACATTGCTGCAGTGGAAGCCACAAAGGAAGCCATCTGGCTTAAAGGTCTCACTAAAGAACTCAGGATCACTCAGGAAGCGGTGAAGGTGCACTGTGACAGTCAGAGTGTGATTTGTCTTGCCAAAGACCCGGTCTACCATGCAAGGACAAAGCATATTGATGTGCGCTACCACAACTTGAGAGAGTTCGTTGGAAGTGGAGATATTTTGTTGCTGAAGGTGCCCACGGAGGACAATGTTGCAGACATATTGACCAAGCCAGTGACAGGAGTCAAGTTCAAGCACTGCCTTGACATGGCTCATATTTGTGCATGTTGATTAGGGTGACCCCAGGGAGAGGGTGTAGTTATTTCGGAGGGAGAAGATCCAAGCTCAAGGTGGAGTACTTCATGCATGTGGTGTCAAGGTGGAGATTGTTAATGTAAAATGCCACCTCACAGTCAAAGTCAAACCTGATATTCAGTTTTTTCAACAAGTTTGACCGGTCCTCACCACTCTTGCCAACTGCCACCTACAACCTCCATATGGTTATGGCAACCACCTACAACCTCCATGTGGTTATGGAAACCACCACCTCTTCTAGCCTATAAAAGGAGAGACCCCCCATGGGTTTGAAACACACCAGATCCGAGAAGAGGAGAAGAAGAGAGGAAGAGAGAGTTCAGAGGCGGCGGTTGTCCAAGGCAGCGGCGGCGGCGTTCGAAGGGAGAAGCAGCGACGGCCGGCCACCGTTCCGACGGGCGGCTCGGGAGCAGGTGGCTCCGGCGAAGTCGACGACCTTGGAGGTCGACCCATCGGCGGTGGAAATCTCAGGCGGAGGATTCCAGGAATCGGCGACGGCAGGCGGCGGCGTAGCCTCCAGACAGTGATCAGACAGAATTTTGGCGCATCTCCGATCTTTATGATCTCAGTGTAACTCTGTATCAAACTCCCTATCATTTTAGTGGATCTTCCCCAGTGCTCTCCCCGAGGAGTAGGAGCTTCTCTCCGAACCACATAAAAATATATGTGTCGTCTGTGTGCTTGGTTTCTCTCTCTTTTATTATTGCGCTATTACTATTGCTCGCTCATTTCCGTTGCGTTGTCCGTGACAACACGTGTTACGGACTAGGACTAATTTCATAACAGACATAGTGACCTGTTAAGAGAAGGAGCTCACTTCTCAGGCCTCACCGCCGTGTCTAGACGGTGATAGTGGGTCTGTCGCTCCCACTTCTAGGTTATGGATACACCCCAACTCCCTAGGCCTTCGTACCTCTATGCAGACTAGGTACTCTCGGTGGGAAAACATCCTCACCCGTGCGGAGATCAACCCTCTCGACACATGGCCAAACAGGTGTGATACAGACCTATGTGGAAGGGGTAGCTAGCCCCGGTCCTCTTTACCACCCAATAACCGTAGAGTTCGTCGTCACAACTTCTCCCGTAGTGTATAATAGGGGAAGCCGACGAACCCGCCATATCGGTATCCATGCACCCTCCCATATTCCCATGCATTAGTAATGAATGACATGCCAATATGCTATTACTCATACAGTTAATAAGTATTCATGGATCGACTAGCAACTTGAGGTTTATCATGTGGTAAAGCTAGGAATGGCATCAACCCAATTTCATGGACTATGCTTTCACGAACAATTTTAACTAAGTAGGTATGTTCATGCTAAGTTTAAATTTAATTAAATGCTTCAAAATAGAAATATTAAAACATGAAAGTTGTATATAAAACATTAATCTACAAAAGTGTCTCTAACAAGTATTTTCTGATTTGGCCTCTAAGGGCTCCAAAACAGGGGCCAAAGTTCACCAAAAATAGTTCTCACAAGTAAACAACAATTACAATTTATTTTGCTATGTTTGGGATTAATTTAAATTAATTAGGTTCATTATTTCAGAAAACTTAAAATATGAAAAGTGTTTATAAAACATTATTCTACAAAGTGTCTTTCACAAGCATTTTCTGATTTGTCCTTTAAGACCTTCAAAATAGGGGCTAAAGTTTATCAAAAATATTTGTTTTACAAGTAAACAGCAATTACAAATTTATTTTTCTTGGTTTGGGATTAATTTAAATTAACGTAGGTTCAATGTTTTAGAAAACTTAAAACATGAAAAGTGTTTAGAAAACTTTATTCTATAAAAGTGTCTCTCACAAGAATCATCTGATTTGATCTCTAAGACTTCCAAAATTGGGGCTAAAGGTTTACCAAAAATATTTGTTTTACAAGTAAACAGCAATTACAAATTTATTTTGCTAGGTTTGGAGTTAATTTAAATTAATCTTGGATCACTATTTCAGAAAACTTAAAACATAAAAATTATATTAGAATTATTATTATACAAAAGTGTCTCTAACATGCTCTTTCAGATTCGACATCTAAGGCCCCTAAAAAGGGCTCATAAGTTTGCCAAAAATATTTATTTCAGGACTAACCTGTATTCCGGGTTTCCAAAATGATTAAATATACTTTTTGGGCTCAAAATTAAATTGGTTAAAGAATCCAAATAATAAAACTTTTAACATTAAAGTTGTAGACCATAAAATTATCTACAATATCATGTCTCACAAAGTTTTCCCAAATATTGTTCTAAATTAATTAAAAATTCATTTGAGGAATGATAAAAATTTCTAAAAGCGCCAAATTTCAGCTCAAGGAAAGAAGAACTCTGTGCACGAATCTTGGCGCAGATCCGACGACTACAAACTGGAAGGATGGGCGAGCTAGCTTCGACCACCACCTCAAGTGGGAGCACCCAGGGAGGGCACTTCAGTGGGGTAGCTTCCGGCGGCCGGCCGCCGCCGGCGATGGCTGGAAAAAGGTATTGCATTTTTTGTTTTTTTTGGATGAAGGAGGCCGCCGGAGCGGATTCCAATGACTTCCTTCGCCTCAAGGGCCATGAGAGAGAGTCGTGGAGACCCTCTCTCCCCTTCACACGCCCCATACAAGATCGAAACTCACGATGGCGGCAGAGGTTGGTGTGGGTGGTCTGAAGTTATCCAAGGCCGAGATCGCCATCACCGGTGATCGGAGATGGCGGGGATCGGCGAGAAAAGATCTAGGGCTGAGAGGAGTCGTAAGAACTTACATGCATGTCGTTTATACGAGGGGATCGACGGGTAACCATGGGTGGTGAGGATCTCCGGAGTTGAGGAAGAAGGCTCATCGAGTGGTCGTCTGAGCTCCGGTTCTTGCTGGTTAGGGGTGTAAAGTGGTAGGGAAAAGATATACAACCTCACTTGAGGTTCATATATGGGTGGGGATTAATTTTGCATTTTAGGAAGGGAATAAATCCTCATTCCTTGAGGAAAAATGTCTCCCCCATGATTTCTGCCTCAATAATCCTCCTCTAGGATCTAAAGGTAAGAAATTTAATTCTCCCATAATCCTCTTTCCTTGGTGATGAAGAGAATTAATTTAGGTTGAAGTTTATTACTAATTTAGGCATCAAAAACGTAATAACTAATTAAATACAAATAAATTTGAATTCAAATTTTGAAAACAGGCTTTTGGTACCCTCAGGAAGCTTCAGGAATTTTCTTATAATTTTTGAACATATTTTTATATTTTCTTTAATTTTATTTATGTGTCTAGCATGATTAAAATAAATAAAATAAATTTAATTTAAGTAATATATTTTAATTCATAAAATCAATTTTACTATTTTTAGGGTCTCTTGGTAAAAATTTGAGATTTTTTGGATATGTTTTATTATTTTTACTATTTCTCCTTAATTATTTAATCTAATAATTATTTAAATAAATAATTTTATCTAAATATTTTAATTAAAATTTTGAGGTCAACCCTTTAGTCATGTGGCCAATGAAGCTATTTTCAACATGTTGCTGGCTCAAGGGCACCTCACGTCGATAGGCTGATCGAGTCGGGTGACTTAGTGTACGTTTAGCCTAATTATAAAAATTCTCGAGTTTACGCAAGTTTGAGTTGATCGGCGCGACGAGTGTGTGCCGTAGTAGATCAATTTGAATTATTTAGAGTATTAGTGCACTTTTCATGTCTTAATTGGACTTACTAGGACCTAATGAGTCACTTGCGCACATATAAGTGTCTAGTATTCGTTCAAGTCAAAAATCGCTCAAAAGACACAGTGGGTGGGTTGAGTGACTTATTAGGTCACCCACACCCAATAGGGAATTAACCTATTATCTGGGTTCTGAACAAGCCCGCAGAACCCTAGTGGGTTAAATTACACCAAGGGGGTCTAAAAGCCGAATTGAGATGTTACATCTCGAGTCCTCAGCTACAAGCAGGTAGTGCCCCACTTGAGTCCATAATTGTATACAAAATATGTAAAATTGTTGTCTGGGAAATAGAGCCAGTAATAAGTGCTAACTCTGAGTGGTAACTCCAGGAATGTCCCTTTTTTAAATCAGTGTTCATATCGTCAATCTATGAGTTCACAGGCGCTCTAAAATGCATCATAGTGCAGCTAACGCCACCAAGAGCCCAAAACTATTGATTACCAAGACACCTCAGAGGTGTCTTATGATAATCCTCTTAACTATATCTAACCCAAATATCACCAAATTGGGTCACCCGCCTCGATTTGACTTCACACACAAGCTTCATGAAGGAAAATTCAAGAATATATATAAGAGAGCTCTAGATCTGAGGGAAAAGGAGAACTATCTCGAGTGATCTTCTAGGAACCATGTATCTCTGCATTGTTTGGATGGAGGATGACCACACCAATGCAACTTGCCATTACCGGCGACGAACTCGCCAATCTTCTATTGTCGTGATTACTGGATAAAAAACTGTTAATATTTTATATGTGGCTTCAAATTCCACAACATTACCATATTGAAAGTGATGGTGAAGTGTGGGTATAATGGGAAATGCTTTACAAATATTACGACAAAAGAAACCTTATTCAATTAATATTAATAGGTGATTGCTAATCGCAACTTGTATTTAGGTTGTCGCACTCTAATGTTAACTGTAATCTGAAATATTAACTGCATTCTGATATTTGACTCGTCGCACCCCGTTATTAACATGTACATCAATTGCTGAGTGGCGTTCCCCTCCCACTTCCTTCACAGCACCTTCGACGCCCGCATCCACTGCCCCTTCTGCAATACCAATGACCTCTGCTACGACATCTAGCTCTCTTCCCTCATGGGCGACAATAATAGGGGAATTCTTGCCAAACACATTAATAGGAAATGTAGGTAATATGGAATAATTTGTTTATTTTCAAAAAATTCTTTCGACGCAGCAGTAATTTGGATTTGGTTGGTCATTGTCCCGGGCACTGTAGTTGCTCTGGTGGTTCTAATTGCAACAACTATTTTTTGGATGTGGAGGAGGTCTTCAGTGATGACCTAAGCCAAGACAAGATCAAAGCCACTTACAACAACACCTAGTCATGATAGGAGCAACAACACCTGCAACACTAGTTAAAACATAGAAGAAGGAAGTCTCCTGCAACAACACCTACAATGAAGATAAGAAAGCAGCACTAATTAAGACAAAAATGTGACTTTATGACCCATTGTTATTTGTAAAAACAAAGTGGCATAAGTCAACAAAAAAGGCGATGTCAGCCTTCTTATAAATACCTGTTAGAACATGTTGTATGTTGTGTACTAAAACTTTGTATCAATAAAAATCAATAAAAATATTTGCCCTTTGTGTTTGTGTATGTTTGTCAGTCCTAAGATCTTTTAAATATCATTAGTATCAGAGCTTGTGCTTGGTGAATTCACATATCATCACAGGAGTTTATGACCTCAACAAGTAGTTTTTCATTGTCTCAAACTACTATTCAGGTCTTTACAGGCGATTAATATGATTTTTGGAGTATTCACATGAGGGAAATTTTCAGTTCACAAAGTCTTTGGGACATAGTCTCAAATGGCCCTGTGTTGGGGACAACAAGTAAAGATACAAATCCCATTAAAGATGAAAAATTGTTGGAGGAAGAGAAGCAGAAAAATAAATGGACGATATGTTTAATCTTTTCAAGGAGTCTCTGAAGTGGTATTCCCACTCATCATGGGTGCTCAAACAGCAAAAGCAGCTTGGGATGCCTTAAAGAAAGAGTAGAAAGGAGATGACAAAATAATGGCCTTAAAATTACAAAATCCGTGACACAAGTATTAAAACTCTTCCATGAAAGCTAGGGAAAGAGTAGAAGATCTACTCACCAGAACACTACGTATTATAAATCAAATAAGTAGCTTTGTAGGTACAATTGAAGACCAAAAGATAGTACCCAAACTCTTGCGCATCTTGCAGTCTAATTTGTATCCAGTAATCACGACAATAGAAGAGTCTAAGGATCTTTGAACTCCCTCTACAAGCTCTCATGGGGTCATAAAAAACCCATGAAGAATGATACTTGATATAAATACACCAGTGGACCAGTCCCTACAAGTGAAGCTACACGTAATCAAACCTACCGAAAAGCACAATAATAAAGGCTTTCTTGGTCTTAAAGGTGCCCCTCAGTAGAAGCAGGCAATGAAACAATAGGGGCCTGTAAACATGAAAACAAAACCAGATGTTAATATGAACTACATCGGGGACAAATATTGTATCATTTCATTCATTTGTTAGAAAACCAACCATTATTCCAAAGACTATTTTTTCATATGTAAAAACTGTAGGGTGTCTAATCACTCTGCTCAAAATTATTGGAATGTTTCTAAGAAAGAAGCTAAAGTTTCTGAAGTGGATGATCATAACTTAGAACATATGTTTTATTCCAATACTAAGGTAGAAATAACAAAATCTAACTTATGATATTTGGTTAGTGGGAGTTCCTACCATAAGACGAATGATGCATCCAAATTTTAGCAATTGGATAATACCTTTAAAACACAAGTCTTGTCAGGAATGTGTTCACATCTCTTATTGAAGGGAAAAGAACCATTCATAATCAAGATATCTCAGGTCAAAAAAAATGATTAGCAGATATGTGTTTGGTTCAAACATTAACACAAAAGTCATCATCAGCCAACCCTCCTCCACCGCCAGATCACCGTCACATGATTTTAACCGTCTGATTGCCTTATAACCATCTTCTGTAACCACCCACCATGGGGGGTGAGCAAAGTCAAAAATTATAACCGGTGTGTGCATAGTAAATCCTTTAAAAATACTTGACATGAATTATAAGAAAGCGGTCTGCGAATAACACATAAGATGATTATGATTTGTGGATAACCACATAACCACCATAACCATATTGAGATCATATAATTAGGACCGCATGGCTCTCCATTCATTCTATCTTCTTCTCCCCAAATTTCCTCATACGACCTCCTCCACCGACTTCATCTCCTATGCACGTAAGAGATTCTCTAGGAATCTCCTTCTCCTACAATGATGTTCGAGCGCCTTGAAGATCCTTTGAAGGACTTCATCCTCCATCGATGTAACACCCCAAGTTTCCTGAAGCAGGAAATGGCTTCTGATAGATACCGCTCGGCGGTAGGGTTAATGTCGGTGGTAGCAAAGTTATTTTATTAGGAATACCTCTCGGTGAGGTACCGCGTGGCGGTAGCGTCAGGCATCGAGAGTGTCGTGAGCATTGAGAGCACTGAGAGCACCGTATTCAACCGCGCGGCGGTAGGTTATTATCGCGCGGCGGTAGCATAGCAGTTAAGACGCGGACACGTGTTAGCGTGTGTTTGGTGGTTTTGAACCGTGGCTTGCCGGACAAGCTAACGCGTCGTATACTATGCGGCAGTAGGTTGTTATCACGCGATGGTAGCAGGCTATAACAGTGTGGCCACGTGTCGGCCTATGATTGGAGATTTTGGAAGGTAGCCGCGTGAATCAAGCCGACGTTTGAAGGTACTGCACGGCGGTAGCTCGGTTTAAAGCCTAAGAAGTGGCGTTTTCACTTCATTTCTTTTGAGGCTTTGTTCTGAGCGGCTGGAGCGGGAGGAGGAGAGTCGAACGAAGGAGATCTCGTCATCATTGGAGTTTCAGAGCTTTGATCCGCGAGACGAGTTCGGATCTACGGAGGTAAAGACGTAACGGTTGTTTCCATCCGGCTAGAATCTCTTCCATGGCGCCGAAATGAACTTCAAGGGTAACTATCCTTCTTCTTGGACATGTGAAGTCCTTTGTTTTATCATGTGAGGGTAGACGCTCCATAAACACATTGAAATAGTTCTCCCGATGGGTAGATCGATTGTATCCTTGTTGTCTTTGCATTTAGAATCTGGAATCGAAGTATGGAATAGACATGCTGTGTAAAGACCATCCGTATAGATTGGTCTGGATTGGTGATGATTGTTTTTGTACCAAAGAAGACTCCATGGTAGTATTTTAATGTCGGAGTCGCGGGGTGTGCAGGTGACTGTATAGAGAGTACTAGAGAAGGACTCTAGGAAAACGCTCATTTGAAGGGGAAGAATCGATAGTCTATCCCCTACCGCTCGGCGGTAGTGCTACCGCCGGCTGTAGCTCCCAGTGAGAAATATTGTTTTGTGAGGTCTGTCTCGTAGAGACCTGGTGGCTAATGTTTTGTGAGGCCTGTCTCGTAGAGACCTGATGGCTAATGTTTTGTGAGGCCTATCTCGTGGAGACATGGGGGCCATTTGATGAGGCCTATCTCTTGAAGACCTAGGAGCCAATGTGTTGAGCTGAGAGCCCGTGTAGCCCATCTTAGGCGGTTATGAGTGCTAGCTTAGGAACATAATGGTGTTATGTATCGTACAGATGGGAAAGGGGATGCTGACCTACATTATGTCTTGCGAGCCTGACGATTTGAGCATGGGAAATAGCTGAACTGCACCCAACCCTATGATGATCGACTTGGAGTGAGTCAAAGTGTGTTTCTTGAGGATCACCATAAATTTGTTGTAGCATATGGGAATTGTCTTTGGCTTCGGCCCTGAAAGAATAAAAAGCTTAAGCATTGCTGACCATCGCAAAGAACAGAGGTGTGACCCTTTGAGATCCTGTGCACCAAGAATATTTCCTGAGAGCACGGGGTGTTGGACTGTCATGCCAACGTATGTGGAGAATGGTGATTAAGTTGCTCGTATAGATTGTCAATATATGTATATGCTAATGCCTGCAGGGAAGGAGCACCGTCACCCCGAGTGAGGGGTGGGGTTGTTATAATTTGGTCAGCTAATGCTGACCGTTGCCTTGTTTGTCATCTTTTGGGTGGAATGTTTTCGTGCAGGTGTAGCTGAGCCGAGCGGGAAATAGCGGGATAAAGCCCATAGTTGCTAAGCCGGCCCTTGAAGGACAAAGTGAAGTTTACCGTCTTTATTAATCATTTCATGTGTGGCCGGCCTGCGTGCCGAAGTATGTACGACATTAATATTTGAGAAAATTTTGTAAGGACTTAAGTCCATAACTATTTGTGTGTTTGGTTTATCATTCCTATTTTGCGATAATGGACATTCATATGATTGGGTTCTAATAGTAATCTTAATTTACTTCCGCTAGAATGCACTTTGAGTTAGGATGCGCATTTATGGATTATGGTTTCAATACGTAAGTCAACTAATTGTTTGTAGAATATGGGGTAGGGCCCCAACCAGACCTTCTGTTATATCGTATGAGACAGATGGGAGTGTTACAATTTGGTATCAGAGCCTGGTGTCGGTAATTCTTATTTGAATTCATGGGCAAATTCTTTTAAGGGGTGGTGAGCACATGTATGTCCGTTACCGTTATAACATGAAAGAACCCATGCATGTCCACTTAGGAATGAAAATACACATGTTTGAGGAACCTGCGTGTTCCTATAATTGCTTTTTGGCAATATGTTTGGTCACTTAATTGAGTGTTTTGCGATTATAGGTGACTAGGAGTGGTGCAGAGCAGTCCCAACGTCAACACTCTACAGAGAGTATTGTGCCTAATGACATGCCTATGACCCCTACTTTTGCCGAAACCATACGTTTGGTAGTTGAAGTGGTGTTCGCCATGATTAATGCTCAGACAGCGAGGCAAGTGCAACACCCTGCTCCTGAATTGGGTCAAGTACCGCTTGACTTAGTCGAACCTATAGTGGTGGATCAGGTAGCGGTAGAGCCCGTAGTGTGAAGAGCAACTAAAAAATAGCTTAAACATGTGATGAACTTTAACCCTCCAGTGTTTATGGGGACTGGAAGCCCAACGCAAGCTGAGGACTGGCTTTCTCGCGTTAAGAGAGTCATGTCAGGAATGGAGACGGAGGAGTGGTAAAAGGTTACTATAACCACTTTACTTTTAGATGGTGAAGCAAGGTTGTGGTGGGATAAACTAGAATTACATCACTTTATTGGGAGACAACTCACCAATATCTCGATGGATGAGTTTTCAAGATTGTTTCTAACGCGATATATCCCGTCAGCGCAGAAAATTGCTATGGAGTACCAGTTTCAAGGATTAACTCAGGGTGGGAGTAGTGTGGACAACTACTTACATGAGTTCATGAGATTGGGGCGATATGCAGGATCTAACTTTGCTGATGAGGAGTGCAAGACCAACTGGTTCTATGAAGGACTACGTGAAGATCTTAGGTTTTTGCTCTCAGGTCCAATGTCGCAAGACTTTCTAACCCAGGTCAATACAACTCGGTCTCTGGAGCATGACATGAAGTGCATTTAGCGTAAAATGACTCGACATTAAAGAGGTCAGAATTTAAAGTACTAAGTTCATCAAAAAGACTAAGCATCGAAAGTGGAATAAGAAGCACAGGTCGGCTTGACCGACTTCTTCACATGTTACTTCTGGGGAATCGTCTGGGCAGGGAGGCCCAATCCACTGTTATAATTGGGGCAAGTCGGGACACATTGCCCGCAAGTATTGGAGTGGCAAGTCAGAGAAGAAGGCAGGAGCATCTTATGTTGAGAAAGGGAAGGCAGTAGATTCAACCGCATCCCATCATGATCCAACCCAACCCAGAGTCTACAACCTTGGCCAGCAGGAGGCCATTAAGTAAGGCGATGTGGTTACAAGTACGTGTTAGATTTTAGCTGTAATACTTTCTATACCTTACACCTTATGCATTAGTCATATGATTGTCGTGGTTTAGGCTTTGTCTTGATCTTGGACTGTCCGGTGATAGCACTGTTTGATACAAGAGCTTCACACTCATTTCTGTTCGAAGATTTCATAATGCGTATCGGAGTGCCTTCCTCCGTGGTGAAGGATAGATTGGATGTAATGCTGCCTAATGGGTGTTTGATGTGTGCAGATAGAGTCTGTTGCGTTAAGGTGCTGGTAGGAAGTCAGGAGTTTGACTTGGAAGCATCACTCTGCTGATAGTAGAGTTTGATGTGATGTTTGGCATGGATTGACTCTCGGAGCAATGTGCATACATCGACTGTAGTCTAAAGACGGTCAAACTGGGCCTGAATAAATGTCACAAAACTACTTTCTTTGGTATGAAGGGATAGAGGAAGACACCGATGTCTGCTCTCCAAGTGGTCAAGGTAGTTCATGAGGGTGCGGAGTTGTTCTTCACTCTACAAGAGGCTAAGAAGCCCAAGACCGGTTTGGTCAGTACTCCCATGGTTTCGGAATTTGCGAACATTTTCCATGAAGATATCCCTGGAGCTCCACCACAGAGAGAGATCGATTTAACCATCCAGTTGGTGCTAGGTGCCAAACCTGTGTCACGATCTAAATACTGCTTAACACTGAGGGAAATGGCAGAGTTTAAGGTGCAACTGCAGGAACTGTTAGAGCAAGGGTATGTGTGTCCAAGTTTGTCAACTTGGAGCGCACCGGTCCTCTTCGTGATGAAGAAGGATTGTAGTTTGTGGCTGTGTATCGATTATCATGAATTGAATAAGCTGACAGAGAAGAAAAAGTACCCGATTCCGAGGATCGATGGTCTATTCGACCAGTTATTCAGATCGTCTGTGTACTCAAATCTAGATCTGAAATATGGTTATTATAAGCTGAGAATCAGGGAATGTGACATTCCCAAGACGACATCTTGTACAAGATATGAATATTATGTGTTCACTGTCATGCCTTTTGGTCTGACGAACGCGCCGCCCGTGTTTATGGACTTAATGAATCTGACGTTCAGGGAGTATTTGAACCAGCTCGTGATAGTCTTTATCGACGATATCCTGGAATACTCCCAGTCTGAGGAAGATCATACAGATCATTTACGCATAGTGTTGGAGACCATGAGGAGCAATCAGCTATACGTCAAGTTCTCTAAGTGTGAGTTTTGGCTGTCTTCGGTAGCATTCCTT
This sequence comes from Platanthera zijinensis, assembly GCA_039513925.1. Taxonomy (NCBI): domain Eukaryota; kingdom Viridiplantae; phylum Streptophyta; class Magnoliopsida; order Asparagales; family Orchidaceae; genus Platanthera; species Platanthera zijinensis. The sequence continues at coordinate 135,425,416 of CM077095.1, forward strand.
GGTCATATTATTAGTGGAGAGAGAATCACGGTAGATCTGGCGAAAATTGGTTTGATATGGGAGTGGCATGTGTTATATTTTGTGGCAAAAGTCTAGAGTTTTTTGGGGCTTGTCAGCTACTACAGGCGCTTCATGGAGAACTTCTCGCGGATAGTGCTACCCCTAACGACCTTGACGAGGAAAGATCAGAAGTTTGTTTGGTCGCTAACGTGCGTGCAAGCTTTTGAATAGTTGAAAAGTTGTCTGACCACAACGCCTATTCTATGCTCGCCATGTAGATCGGAAGGCCACGAGATCTACTGCGATGCCTCAGGGAGCGATTTAGGTTGTGCTTTGCTACAACATGGTAAGGTGATGGCTTACGGCTCGCGCAAGTTGAAAGTACACAAGAGGAACTATCCGGTCCACAATTTTGAGTTAACGACCGTGATATTCTATGGAGACATTACTTGTATGGCCTGAAGGTCGATATTTATACAAACTATAAGATCCTGAAGTATCTATTGGATCAGAAGGACTTTAATATGCGTCAGCGGAGGTGGATGGAGTTCCTTTGGGACTACACCCCATCAAGATACATTACGTTACTGGCAAGAGAAATGCTATTGCGGATGCACGAAGTTGCATGACTCCTGCACAAGCTAATTGGATACAGATGCATGACAAACGTCTTATTTGAGAATCAGAGGCCTTGGAGATCTCTTTTGTTGATAGGAGGTCTAGTGTTGAAGCACGTTTGAACTGGACAAAGGTGCAGTATGACCTTGCTGACCGGATTCGGTAGGCGTTGGATCTAGATGACAGTATGAAACGCTACATGGCAGAGTCTTTGGATGGGTCAAATTCCCAGTTTACTGTTGATGATGGACTTTTATGGAAGAACAATCGATTGTGCTTCCCATAGGTGGGAAAATTACAGGAAGAGTTGATGTATGTGGCACATTTCACTAAGTACTCGATTCACCCGGGGAGCACAAAAATATTTAAAGACATGAAGAAGCTGTTCTGGTGTCCAGGATTGAAAAAGGACGTAGCTTTATATGTGGTAAAGTGTCAGACATGTGCCTTAGTGAAGGCCGAATGTCAAAAGCCCGGTGGATTTTTGATGTCTTTGCCTATACCGGAATGGAAGTTTGATGACATATCTATGGATTTCGTACATGATTTACCGAGATCGCGGAAAGGGAACGATTCCATTTGGGTGATCGTTGATCGTTTAACAAAGGTATCACACTTTATTCCGAATAGGAAGGACTATTCGGTGGAAAAGCTGGCAAAACTTTACGTGGACAATATTGTACAATTGCACGGTGTGCCCCGTAGCATCATTAGTGACTGAGATGAGCGCTTCACGTCTAATGATTGGAGACTTATACATCAATTGTTGGGTACCAAACTGAAGTTCAGTACGGCCTTTCATCCGCAGATGGATGGTAAGACCGAGAGGGTAAACGGGATGATGGAAGACATGCTACGCATGTGCGCCACAGATTTCGGGAAGAGGTGGGAGGATAACCTTTATATGATTGAGTTCGCCTATAATAACAGCTACCAGACAAGTATTTAAATGACGCCCTTCGAGGCCCTTTATGGTAGGAAGTGTCGTACTTTCTTGTCGTGGTTGGAGATGAGCGAATAAAAGCTATTTAAGCGAAAGGAAGTCGAACACGCAACTTTGATTATTCGTATAATCTGGGAGCGGTTATTTATTGCTTAGGATAGACAGGCTAAGTATTACAACACCAAGCATAAAAATGTCGAATTCGTCATGGCCGATTGGGTATATTTGAAGATCAAACCGTTCAAGGGTGTATCAAGGATCTGACGCTTGAAAAAGCTAAGTTCGAGATACCTTGGGCCGTTTGAGATATTGGAGCGCATTGGTGAAGCCGCCTATTGATTGAAGCTTTCAACAGAACTAAGTGGTCTACACGACGTATTTTCACATATCGGTATTGTGGAAGGCAGTGCTAGATCCTACACAGGTGGTTGTTGTGGATTAGGTGCTGATTGATGGAGGGTTAAAAACGAAGGTCAAGCCCATTCATATCAAATACATGGAAGTCAAGTAACTTCGTAATATGTCTATCATGATGGTCAAGGTCCGTTGGGACAACTATGACCATGAGGAACTATCTTGGGAGCGGGAGCAAACCATGAGGGAGGAGTTACCCGAGCTATTCATTTGAGTTACACATTGTAATGTTGTTACTTCTATAATTTCCTACACTACGTAATTTGTAACACCCCTATCCGTCACATGGCATATAGAAGTAGGTCCGGCCGGGGCCCGACGCCATATATTATGGACAGACCGGTTGGTTACGCGTTGAAACCATTCAACCAATCACAACGTCGTACACAACACCTAGCGGAAGAAATTATTAAGTTGCACTGTTAAGAACCTTGCTAACATGAATGTCCACTGAACCAAAACATAGGAATGTTGAATACACAAAACAATAACTGGCCTTAAGGCCTTATAATGTTTGATTAATAAAACATGTCTTTCAAACCTCAGCACGCAGGCCGGCCATACATGAGATAAATAGAAAACATAAAAAGTTAGGCCTTCGAGGGCCGGCACAGCATCATGGGCTTTAGCCTACTATTTCCCGCTCAGCTCCGCAGCACCTGCAAGCCACAATCCACCACCCGGTGGTGAACAAAATAACGGTCAGCTATGCTGACCAAATTATAACGATCCCGCCCCAAAAATCGGGGAGGCGATGCTCTTTCCCTACACTTTATTAGTATAAGCATCAAAGTAGTGTAAACACACTTCATCACAGGCGCAGGCTCGCACGGCCGCACGCCTCGTGCACTCAGGGCACATTCACGGTGGACCGGCCAACGTCACGTCAATTCAAGCCATAGACGTTCCCGTTCCACCACCGCCCCTTGGACGGCCAACCATATGAGCATTTTGCCTTCCTGGCCTTGGTCACGACAATTTAAGTCATAGACCGCCGAAGACCCTCATCCATGCATAAGGTTCCACTGAACGACATAGATTGGGTACGGTTCCTCCTAACCCGTGCTCACACCGCAACGACAATTTAAGCCATATGCGCAGGTCAAGACTCACCGAGTCCCGTTTCCACCCCAATAATCAGATAACCCAGTTATGTTCACGTTGGCTCCCCGACCACCATGTTGGCAAAGCACGCTTTTGCCCAGTTTTCTGGGTGCACCTTGGAGTTAATATCTAAGGCTCCCTATTGCAATCTACCACGTAGAAAACCCGAAAACGCCCAAACACCCGGAGTCTTCCCCGGTTCAAATGTAATGCAACATCACCGATCCAGACCAACTTGTCCGGATAGGCTTCACACACAATTCCTATGCTCTTTTACGCATACAGACTCTACACAAGGGGGACTTTATATATCTACCCCAAGGAACGCCTCAACTCTTCGCTCACTCGCGAGAGAGGGCTTCCTATGCAAAGGAAAAGAGGGCTTCACATGCCCTAGGATGAGAATCGTTACCCTTGCGTTTTTCCTCGGCGCCATGGAAATCTACGCGGATGAAAAGCACCGCAATCTCCTTGCCTCTGCGGATCCGAAGACGGCTCGCGATTTGGAGCTCCGAAGCTCCGCCGGTGACCGGATCTTGGCCTTCTTCCTCCTCCTTGCTCTCCCTTCTCTCCAGATCTTAGAGAGATAAAGCCCAAAGAGAAATGAGGCTTCCAACCCTAAATCCCGGCTAAAACACTGCAGGAACGAACCCCAGCCGTTGGATCCCAAGCCAAGGAAACGAACGACCACGATTTAGGCCGAAAATACAAAATCTGGGCAGAACACGGGTTGCGACACGCCCATGTGCATGGTCGTGTCACCCATTCGTCGTCTCGACCGACACGATAACCAGCACACGGCATTCGACACGGCCTCCGACACGCCCGTGTCGCATGCGACACGGTCGTGTCACGACCTGTGTTACGCCCCGTGTGCGACTACCAACACTTGTTTCCCAAGGAGGACACGGCCTGCGACACGGCACCCGACACGCCCGTGTCACAAGTGACACGCTCATGTCTGGCCCCGTGTATCGCCCTATGTACACCTCACTCAACGATCGTTGAGTGCGAGGCTTTGAGTGACTGACACGCCCTGGGACACCCCTGTGTCCCAGGCCATGTTCAGCCTCTCGATGATCGTCGACTCCAAAATCGTTGACCGCGCGGCCAACACTGAACCCGAGCACGACATGCCCTGGGACACGCCCGTGTCCCAGGCCGTGTCACCTCTGCTAAAACACATATTTGGCTCAAAACGTCACCCGTCACCCTATTGAGTTTCGGGGCGTTACAACTCTCTCCCTCTTAAAAGTATTTCGCCCACGAAATTACTAAAGGAAAGAAAACGGAAAACTTTAATCGGTACCTGAGTGGAATAACTTCGGGTACTCCTCCAGCATAGTTTGCTCCCGTTCCCAAGAGAGTTCCTCCCGACTGCAATTGTCCCACCAGACCTTGACCATCCGGATCTCCTTGTTACGGAGCCTCTTGACCTCAGAGTCTTCAATACGAACGGGCTTGACCCTAGTCGTCAACCCTTCGTCCACCGGCACTTGATCAACTGCGATCACCTGCGAAGGCTCTTGCACCGCCTTCCGCAATACAGAGATGTGGAACACATCGTGTAGTCCACTAAACTCCACCGATAGCTTCAAACGATAAGGCGCTTTGCCGACCCGCTCCAGAATCTCAAAGGGTCCAAGGTATCTTGGGCTCAGCTTCTTCAAGCGTCTCACCCGCGAAACACCCTTGAACGACTTTATCTTCAAGTACACCCAATCGCCGACCCCGAACTCCACGTTCCGGTGTTTGGCATTGTAGTACTTAGCTTGCCTGTCCTGAGCGATCAACAAACGCTCTCGAATGATCCGCACCAAAGAAGTAGCACTCTCCACCTTCTGCTTCTTGTACAACCTTTCCTCACCCGTTTCTAACCACGATAACGGCGTGCGACACTTTCTACCATACAGGGCCTCAAAGGGCGCCATTTGAATACTTGCCTGGTAGCTATTATTGTACGCAAACTCCACCAAATACAAGTGGTATTCCTAATGCTTCCCGAAGTCTAGAACACACATGCGTAGCATGTCCTCCATCGTTCTATTGACTCTCTCGGTCTATCCATCCGTCTGCGGATGGAAGGCTGTGCTGAACTTCAATTTTGTCCCCAGCATCTGTTGCACCAACCTCCAATCATTGGACGTGAAACGCCCATCGCGATCACTCACAATGCTGCGGGGCACACCGTGTAATCTGACTATATTATCCACATATAGCTTTGCCAGTTTTTCCACTGAGTTATCCTTCCTATGCGGAATAAAGTGTGACACCTTTGTTAACCGGTCTACGATCACCCAGATGGCATCGTTCCCCTTCTGCGACCCTGGCAAGCCATGCACAAAGTCCATCGATATATCATCGAACTTCCACTCTGGAATAGGCAAGGATTTCAAGAATCCTCAAGGCTTTTGACACTCCGTCTTTACCAAGGCGCAAGTTTGACACTTAGCCACAAACAACGCTACGTCTTTCTTGAGCCCGGCCACCAAAACAACTTCTTGAGGTCCCGATACATCTTTGTGCTCCCTGGGTGGATTGAGTACTTGGTATGATGAGCCTCGTACATCAACTCCGCCCGTAGGTTACCCCCGCTTGGGACGCACAACCGATGATCCTTCCTTAACAACCCATCCTCAACAGAAAATTGGGAATTTGATCCATCCAATGCCGCCTCCATAAGCTCTTTCATGGTGCCATCCAACTCCATTGCCTATCGAACACGATCAGCCAGGTCATACTGAACTTCCATCCAGTTTAACAAAGCCTTTGCGCTTGTCTACTTGTCCACGCAACAGATCTCCAACGCTTCCAACTCCTGTACTAGCCTCTCATCATGAACCGACAACCAGTTGGCTTGGGCAGGAGCCCTGCGACTCAACGCATCCGCAACTGCATTGGCCTTCCCGGGTATATAATGAATCTTGAATGTGTAGTCCCCCAAGAACTCCATCCATCTACGCTGCCTCATGTTGAGATCCTTCTGACCCAACAGGTACTTCAGGCTCTTGTGGTCGGTATAGATATCGACCTTTAGGCCGTACAAGTAGTGTCTCCACAGCTTAAGAGCAAATATCACGGCCGCCAACTCCAAGTCGTGGACCGGATAATTCCTTTTGTGTACTTTCAGCTGACGCGATCCATACGCTATTACGCTCCCATACTGCAGCAACACGCAGCCCAAACCACTACATCAGGCATCACTATAAATTTCGAAGCCCTCGGTCCCACTCGGCGAGCTTAACACCGGCGTCGTGGTCAACCGTCCCTTCAGCTCCTCAAACACTTGCACGCACTCCTGCGTCCACAAGAACTTCTGATCCTTCCTTGTCAACTTCGGGAGAGGTAACGTTATTTGTGAGAAGTTCTCCACGAAGCGCTTGTAATAGCCGGCAAGCCCAAGAAAACTCCGGACTTCCGCTATCGAAGACAACACAGGACACTCCCGTATTGCAACAATCTTCGCCGGATCCACCGCTATACCTTCCCCACTGACAATGTGACCAAGGAATGCTACTGAGGGTAGCCATAACTCGCATTTAGAGAATTTTGCATAGAGCTCGTTCCTCCTCAGTGTCTCCAACACCAGATGCAAGTGCTTGAAGTGGTCTTCCTTGCACTGCGAGTATACTAGTATGTCGTCAATAAAGGCGATCACAAAGCGGTCCAGAAAATCTCGGAATGTTCGGTTCATCAAATCCATAAACACCGATGGCGCATTCGTTAGTCCAAACGGCATGACCGTGAACTCGAAATGCCCATACATTGTGCTGAATGCCGTCTTCGGGATATCACACTCCCTTATCCTCAGCTGATAATACCCAGAATTCAGATCCAACTTCGAATACACCGACGATCCGACTAACTTATCGAAGAGATCATCGATCCTTGGGATCGGTATTTATTCTTCTCCGTTAGCTTGTTCAACTCCCTATAGTCGATACACAGCCGCAGACACCCGTCCTTTTTATTAACAAAGAGGACTGGTGCGCTCCAAGGCGATGAGCTTGGACGCACATACCCTTGCTCCATCAACTCCTCCAGTTGAACCTTCAGCTATTCCATCTCCTTAGGCGCCAACCTATAAGGATAACGTGACACAGGTTTGGCACCTGGCACGAGCTCGATTGTGAAGTCGATCTCACGTTGCGGTGGGGCTCCGGGAAGACTATCCGGGAACACATCGGGGTATTCACAAACCACGGGGATACTATATAACGCAGACTTTGGCTCTACAGCCCCCACTATTGCGAAGAACAGCTTTGCGCCAGCACGAACTGCCTTTACCACCTGAAGAGCAGACATCAGCGTCCTGCTCGACCCCTTCAATCCCGTGAATGTTGTCTCTCGTCCAACACCCAGCTTGACCTCCTTACTATTGCAATCAATATAGGCCTTCTGCTCCGAAAGCCAATCCATCCCAAAGATAACGTCAAACTCTACTAGCGGCAGCAATGACGCTAGCAAGTCGAACTCTTGGTTTCCAATAAGAACTTTTACGGCGCACACTCTGTCCGCACGCATCGAACAACCATTCGGTAGCAGCACATCCAATTTGTCCTTCGCCATCAAATAAGGGACTCCGATGCACGATACAAAGCTTTCGGACACAAAGGAGTTTAGAGCTCCCGTATCGAATAGTGCTCGTGCCGGACTATCGCCAATAAGAACAAAGCCTACACAACCAATATAAGCTAGCAAGCACTAGGTAACAGTATTTAAAGCTAACTTGCTATAAATTAAACCATACCTGTCACCACGTCGGCCTGCTTGATCGCCTCTTGCTGGCCCAAGTTGTAGACCCTAGGTTGAGTCGGAGCATAATGGGACGCGGTTGACTCCACCGCTTTCCCCTTTTCTTCATAAGTGGCTCCTTGTTTTCTCTCGGACTTTGGACGTCCGCTCCAGCAATCGCGGGCAAAGTGCCCCATCTTTCCGCAAGTAAAACAAGTGCCCGGGGTTCGGTTGGTAGTCGTCCCCGAGGCACCTAAAGAAGGGGCTGGACCCGACGTCCTAGCCTTCCTGTAGAACTTGTGATAACCCGACTTCGACGTAGTCGGCGCTTTGAACTCCGATTTCTTGCCACCAGATTCCTTCTTCGCTTGCACGTTCTTCATGTCCTTTTCCAAGGACCGGGCCGTGTTGACCAAGGTTAGGAAACCCTGCGCTATAGGCCCCGACAGTAACAACCTCAGCTCATCTCTTCACCCTTCATAGAAGCGGTTCTTCTTGCGCTCCTCATCGACAAAGGTAGCGCTAGCGTATCTTCCCAAACGAGTGAACTCGTGGAGGTACTCATCCACGGTGTTGTCTCCTTGCACCAACTTTTGAAATTCGTTCTCCAATGCGATCCTCTGCGCTGAGGGGAGGTATCGAGCCATGAAAAATCTCGAAAATTCCTCCATATGTACTTCGGCCAACGGCCTTCCCCTCAACTGGTGTAGCTCCAGTCCTTCCCACCATAATCTCGCATCCCCGTCCAATAGGAACGTTGTTATCGTGGTCTTCTACAACTCTTCCATTTCTGTTGCTGTCATCACCATATTGACTCTTGAGAGCCAATCCTCTGCCTGAGTCGAGGTTCCTGCTCCCGAGAACACTTATGGGTGGAAGCCCATCACATGCTTAAGCTGTCTCTCCGTTGCTCTCCGAGGCAACTCCGGCTCCACCACCACCTGTTCCACCCTTCTAGGCTCCGCCGCTTGGAGCGGCACTTGCTCCACCGCAGGAGTAGGCTGCTGCACCTGCCTTGCAGGATGCGCATTGATCATAGCAAAGACGGCTTCTGCCACCAATCTAATGGTCTCGGCAGACGGAGGTGTTGCAGGCGCATCGCTTGGTGCGCTGCTTGCCTCAGAACCTCGCCGTTCTGACGGTCCAGCACCTCTTCTGGTCACCTATAATCGTGCAAAACATTGATAAGCGACCCAACAATATTGCAAACAGTAATTATAGGAACACGCAGGTTCCTCAAACAAGTGTATTTTCATTCCTAAGTGGACATTCATAGGTTTTTTTTTTCATGTTATAACGATGACGCACACACATGTGCTCACCACCCCTTAAAGTGAATTCGTCCACGAATTCATTTAAGCTTGACCGAAACCGGTAGTCTGATACCAATTTGTAACACCCCTATCCGTCACATGGCATATAGTAGTAGGTCCGGCCGGGGCCCGACGCCATATACTATGGACAGACTGGTTGGTTACGCGTTGAAACCATTCAACCAATCATAACATCCTACATAGCACCTAGCGGAAGCAATTATTAAGTTGCACAGTTAAGAACCTTGCTAACATGAATGTCCACTGAACCAAAACATAGGAATGTTGAATACACAAAACAACAACTGGCCTTAAGGCCTTACAATGTTTGCTTAATAAAACATGTCTTTCAAACCTCGGCACGCATGCCGGCCATACATGAGATAAATGGAAAACATAAAAAGTTAGGCCTTAGAGGGCCGGCACACCATGGGCTTTAGCCCACTATTTCCCGCTCGGCTCCGCAGCACCTGCAAGCCACAATCCACCGCCCGGTGGTAAACAAAATAACGGTCAGCTATGCTGACCAAATTATAACGATCCCGCCCCCAAAATCGGGGCGGCGATGCTCTTTCCTGCACTTTATTAGTATAAGCATCAAAGTAGTGTAAACACACTTCATCACAGGCACATGCTCGCACGGCCGCATGCCCCGTGCACTCAGGGCACATTCACGGCGGACTGGCCAACGTCACGTCAATTCAAGCCATAGACGTTCCCGTTCCACCACCGCCCCTTGGACGGCCAACCATATGAGCATTTTGCCTTCCTGGTCTTGGTCACGACAATTTAAGCCATAGACCGCCGAAGACCCTCATCCATGCCAACGGTTCCACCGAACGACATAGATTGGGTACAGTTCCTCCTAATCCGTGCTCACACCGCAACGGCAATTTAAGCCATATGCGCAGGTCAAGACTCACCGAGTCCCGTTTCCACCACAATAATCACATAACCCGGTTATGTTCACGTTGGCTCCCCGACCACCATGTTGGCAAAGCACGCTTTTGCCCAGTTTTCTGGGTGCACCTTGGAGTTAATCTCTAAGGCTCCCTATTGCAATCTACCACGTAGAAAACCCGAAAACGCCCAAACACCCGGAGTCTTCCCCGGTTCAAATGTAATGCAATATCACCGATCCAGACCAACTTGTCCGGATAGGCTTCACACATAATGCCTATGCTCGTTTATGCATACGGACTCTACACAAGGGGGACTTAACATATCTACCCCAATGAACGCCTCAACTCTTCGCTCACTCGCGAGAGAGGGCTTCCTATGCAAAGGAAAATAGGGCTTCACATGCCCTAGGATGAGAATCATTACCCTTGCGTTTTTCCTCGGCACCATTGAAATCTACATGGATGAAAAGCACCAATATCTCCTTGCCTCTGCGGATCCGAAGACGGCTCGCGATTTGGAGCTCTGAAGCTCCGCCGGTGACCGGATCTTGGCCTTCTTCCTCCTTGCTCTCCCTTCTCTCTAGATCTTAGAGAGATAAAGCCCAAAGAGAAATGAGGCTTCCAACCCTAAATCCTGGCTAAAACACTACAGGAACGAACCCCAGCCGTTGGATCCCAAGCCAAAGAAACGAATGACCACGATTTAGGCCGAAAATACAAAATCTGGGTAGAAAACGGCTTGCAACACGGCCGTGTGCATGGCCGTGTCACCCATTCGCCGTCTCGACCAACGCGATAACCAGCACACGACATTCGACACGGCCTCCGACACGGCCGTGTCACGACCCGTATCACGCCCCGTGTACGACTACCAACACTTGTTTCCCGAAGAGTACACGGCCTGCGACACGGTACCCGACACGCCCGTGTCACAAGTGACACGCCCGTGTCTGGCCCCGTGTCACGCCCCGTGTGCACCTCACTCAACGATCGTTGAGTGCGAGGCTTTGAGTGACTGACACGCCCTGGTACACGCCCGTGTCCCAGACCGTGTTCAGCCTCTCGACGGTCGTCGAATCCAAAATCGTTGACCGCGCGGCCAACACTGAACCCGAGCACGACACACCCTGGGACACGCCCATGTCCCAGGCAGTGTCACCCCTGCCAAAACACATATTTGGCTCAAAACGTCACCCGTCACCCTATTGAGTTTCGGGGCGTTACATAATTTCAGGACAAAATTCTCTAAGTGGGGGAGATTTGTAATGCCCCAAGTTTCCGGAAGCAGGAAATAGCTTCTGAGAGATATCACTCGGTGGTAGGGTTAATGTCGGCGGTAGAAAAGTTGTTTTATTTGGAATATCTCTCGGTGAGGTACCGCGTGGCGGTAGCGATACCGTGTGGCGGTAGCGTCAGGCGTCGAGAGCGCCGTATTTTACTGCGCGGTGGTAGGTTATTATCACGCAGCGGTAGCAGGGCAGCTATGACACGTACATGTGTTAGCGTGTGTTTGGAGGTTATTAACTGTGGCTTGCCGAACAAGCTAACACGTCGTCTACATCACGACGGAAGGTTGTTTTCGCGCGGCGGTAGCAGGGATGTAACGGTGTGGCCACTTGTCGACCTGAGATTGGAGATTTTGTGTGGTGGCCGCGTGAATTAAGTCGACGCTTGAAGGTACCACGCGGCGACAACTAGTTACCGCGCGACGACAGCTAGCTACCACGCGGTGGTAACTCAGTTTAAAGCCTAGGAAGTGGCATTTTCACATCGTTTAGTTTGAGGATTTGTTCTGAGCAGCTGGAGCAGGAATAAGGAGAGTCAGACGAAGGAGATCTCGCCGCCGTTGGAGTTTCAGAGCTCTGATCTGCGAGACGAGTTCGGATCTACGGAGGCAAAGACGCAACGGTCATTTCCATCCAGCTAGAATCTCTAACATGGCGCCGAAACAAACTTCAAGGGTAACGATCCTTCTATTTGGACATGTGAAGTCCTTTGTTTTGGTATGTGAGGGTATACGCTCTATGAACACGTGTAAATAGTTATCCCAGCGGGTAGATCGATTGTATCCCTGTTGTATTTGCATTTAGAATCCAGAATCAAAGTACGAAATAAGCTTGCTGTGTGAAGCCCATCCGGACAGGTTGGTCTGGATTGGTGATGATTGTTTTTGTACCGGAGAAGACTCTGTGGTAGTATGTAAATTTCGGGTCGTGGGGTGTACAGGTGACTGCAGAGAGAGTATTGAAGAAGGACTCTAGGAAAACACTCGTTGAAGGGGAAGAGTCGATAGTCTGTCCCCTATAGCTCGGTTGTAGTGCTACCTCCAGCGGTAGCTCCCAGTGAGCAATATTGCTTTATGAGGCCTGTCTCGTAGAGACCTGGGGGCTAATATTTTGTGAGGCCTGTCTCGTAGAGAACTAGTGGATAATGTTTTGTGAGGCGTGTCTCGTGGAGACCTGGGGGCCATTTGGTGAGGCCTATCTCTTGAAGTCCTGGGGGCCAATGTGTTGAGATAAGAGCCTGTGTGGCCCAGCTTAGGCGGCCTTGAGTGCTAGCATGGATCATAACGAGGTTATGTATCTTATGTATGGGAAAGGGGATGTTGACCCGTGTCGTGGCTTGCGAGCTTGATGATTTGAGCATGAGAAATAACTGAACTCCACCTAACCCTATGACGATCGACTTGGAGTTAGTCAAAGTGTGTTTCCTGAGAATCACCATGACTTTATCGTAGCATAGGGGTGTTGTCTTTGGCTTCAACCCTAAACTACTAAAAAGCTCAAGCGTTGCTGACCGTCGCAAAAAATGAAGGTGTGACCCTTTGAGGTCATGCGAACGGAGAATGTGCCATGAGAAAACAGTGCAATGGATTACCGTGCCAACGTCTGTGGAGAATGGTGCTTAAGTTGCACGTATCGATTGCCAACATATATATGCTAATGCCTGCAGGGAAAGAGCATCGCCACCCTAAGTGAGCGGTGGGTTTGTTATGATTTGGTCAGCTAATGCTGACCGTTGCCTTATTTGCCATCCTTTGGGTAAAATGTTTTCGTGCATGTGTAGTTGATCCGAGTGGGAATAGCGGGCTAAAGCCCATGGTTGCTAAGCCGACCCTTGAATGCCAAAGCGAATTTGCCCATCTTTAATAATCGTTTTATGTGTGGTCGGCCTGTGTACCGAAGTATGTAAGACATTAATATTAAAGAAAACTTTGTAAGGCCTTAAGTTCATAAATATTTGTGTATATGGTTTATCATTCCTGTTTTGTGATAGTGGACATTCATATGGTTTGGTTCTAATAGTAATCTTAATTTACTTCCTCTAGAATGCACTATGAGTTAGGATGCACGTTTATGGATTATGGTTTTAATACGTAACTCCACTAACTGTCCGTAGAATATGGCCGGCATGGGGCCCCTACCGGACCTTCTGTTATATCATATGAGACGGATGAGGGTGTTACAATCGATCACTCCTCCACACAAAGTCCACAGTAAACATCTCGTGCGCAACACGCTCATCGCTCACAATTCCATCAACTCAATCTTGAGCCCCCAGTCAACAGCAAGTCAGCGGCTTTAGAATCCTCTAAGCGTTGCAAGAGATAAGCCATAGAGACTATGGTGCGCAAAACGCGCCACTTAAGCCTCCAAGCAGTAGTCAAATACTCCAGTACGCTCAAAGTACAACACTCCCCATTATAGCAAACATAGGATTTAGCTCCATGAGCGATGACTTGTCGCCCTCCGAGCCTAACACTCTCTCTACCCTAATAATTGTAGCGAGGAGCAGTCTGTCTCCCTCGCGTTCACCGCAAAGCTCTGTACAATAACAAAAAAAATAGTAGTTTGGTCGGCACAGCTCTGGCCATGTAGTTTTTCACTTTTTTCCGAGGATTTCCCCGTTAAAAAAGCTCTCTTGTTAGCCGTTGTGTTTTCATTGGCTATTTGCACGCTCGACCGCTTTCAGGCTAAGACGATGCGATCTATACCTATCTTTAGGAGTTTCAAGTTGGTCGCAATAGTTTGATGACGTCTGTGAGAAAGTATTTTCCCAAAGCTTTAAAGATTTTGAAGATAGTATTCGTCGCATAATGATTCTCATGACATGTGGCCATGACAAGAAGGAGTGTCCGTGTAAGGACCCCCTTTCAAAAAATAATGAGATCCTTATGCCCAGGGTGAGCGCTCCCCCCCAAAAAAAAGAGTCGTGTGTCTGAAGATGTGTCACCCTCTTACCTGACCCATGACCCAATTGGCGAAACATTCATCCTGTAAGGCTATGCATCATCACAACATCCACATAGTATAACAACTAATTTATGCGGAGGTAATTCATCACAGGATATCACAGCATGAAAAGAAATATAAATCATGAATAAAAATCTACGAAGGGATATACAAAGTCCAACGAAAATAAATATTCTATTCATAAAATAACCAAAGCAACTAGTCCAAAACGGAAAGAAAAAATATCTCATCCTCTCCTCCCCTCAGAGTAGTACCCTCACATTCTCATGAATCACTCGAGCTGGCTCAGGGAACTCCTCTCCTACAGGCATATGTCAATGCTCCTCCATCCGCTCCTGCTCTATCGGTAGGCGTATCGGGTCCTAAAATGATGCGTATAAAGGTACGTTAGCCACATCATGACCAAGTAAATCTCACGCTCCTCCCCAGCCCCTAGTAGGTACCAGGAAGGAAACCTGCAAGAAGGGTTAGCACAAGAACCGAAGCAATATATACATACCAATAATAAGTAAGAGGAACAATATCATCAAAAATATATAAAACTGGGTTTCTAATAATATGTGGGTACAAACATCAAATCAGAGGAGCAATAACATCAACAATTAATTCAGCAAGGTATTCAAAATTATACAATTTTCCCGTCATCGTATAACTCTTCCTAATGGCGGTTATACGATGTCAGACCAAGGTGAAAGCCGAAGAAAACACACATGGTTATATATATATATATATATATATATATATATATATATATATATATATGATGAATATGAATGCTTGAACTCCCTGTCACTCATATGATGTGTTACAATCACTTTCCCCTTTGTCGATATAATGACCTGTTAAGAGAAGGAGCTCACTTCACTGGCCTCACCGCCATGGCCAGACGGTGATAGTGGGTTAGTCGCTCTCACTTTTAGGTTATGGATACACACTAACTTCCTAGACCTTCATACCTTCATGAAGGGGAACACGTCCATACCTCGTGTGGAGATCAACCCTCTCGGCACATAACCAAATAGGTGTGAGATGGACCTATGCAAAATGGGTAGCTAGCCCCCAATCATCTTCACTACCAAAAACAAAAGACTTCTTCGTCACAACTTCTCCCATAGTGTATAGTAGGGGAAGTCGACGAACTCGTCACATCGGTAACCATTCACCCTCCCATATTTCTACGCAATACGTAATGAATGAAATGACTTCATGATAATGCTAAAATAAATTGATAAGTAATTATGGCTCGACTCGTAATTACGAGACACTTGTAGTTCAACATTTATCTCGTGATTAAGTAGCAACTGAAAAGCTCACAAGATCGAAGAATCATACTTTCATGTTTAACATTATGAATCATATAGACATATTCATCACAAATTTTAATTTATATAGAAGTTCCAAAACAAAAATATTAAAACATGAAAGTTACAAATAATACATTAGTTTACAATAGTGTCTCTAATATGCATGTTCTGGTTGTAACACCCCAAAACTCAAAAGAGGAACGGGCAACGTCTAAGCCAAGTTTGGGGCCTGGTAAGGGTCACACGGCCTGGGACACGGGCGTGTCTAGGGTCGTGTCGTGCTCGGGTTGGATGATTTTCAGTGTGGTCGATGAGGTGCAGTCGACGATTATAGAAGGTCAGGAACACGACCTGAGACACGGGCGTGTCCAGGGCCGTGTCCTGCTCGGGCTATGATCCAGGCTGTATGAAGTAAGTTACACGGCCTGGGACACGGGCGTGTCCCAGGGGTGTGTTTGGCACACGACATGTGACTCGGGAATGTCACATAGCCGTGTCCTTTTCGGGATGTTTTGGTCCTGTGTCGATTGAAGAACACGCCCCGCAACATGGGCGTGTACTGATTGACACGGGCGCGTCAAATTAGACACGGACGTGTCGAGAGCCCGTGTCCTGGTCGGGATGCCACGGTTTCAATGTTGATTGAGGCGCACGACCTTGGACACGGGCGTGTCGCAAGCCATGTTCGGCCCAGAAATGTTATTTTCAGGGCGAATCGTGGCCGTTCGTTCCCTTCTTTTGGGATCCAAGGGCCCAGGCTGGTCCTTGCTGAGTTAAGTACGTGAATATGGTTTGAAACCCTTATTCATCTTTGAGTTTTCTCTTTCTAAAAGGTTTAGAGAGAGGGGAGAGAAAGAAAGAAAGAGAAGGTCAACTCCGGCCGTCGGTGGAGCTTCGGAGCCCCGATTCTCGATCCGAGTTTAAATCTACGAAGGCGAGACCGTTGTGGTGTTATTCATCTGTCTAGATCTTCATGGCGCCAAAGAGAACCACAAGGGCAACGATTCTCTTCTTGGACATGTGAAGTCCTCTTTCCTTTTTGTATAGGAAGCCCGCTCTCGCGAGTATGCGGTGAATGCGAAGTATTCCTTCGGGTGGACATGAATAGTCCCAATTGTTTTGCATGTAGAGTCCGGAATCGAAGTACGGACATAGGCATGGTGTGTGAAGCCTACCCGGACAAGTTGGTCAGGATCGGTGATGTTTCATTGTGCATGAATGGTCGGAGAAGACTCCGTGCCGATGGTTGTTTTTGGGCTTTCTACGTGGTAGATTGCAGCAGGGATCCTTGGGAATTAACTTCAAGGCGCACCTGTAAAACTGGGCAGAAGCGTGATTCTTCCAACTTGGTGGCCTGGGAGCCAACTTGCACATAACTGGGTTATGTAAGATTTGTGTAATCATTTTGGGACTCGTGGAAGCTTGAACCGCGCCTATGGCTTAAATTGACGTGGCGGTGTGAGATACGGGTTAGACGGAACCGTACCCACTCTATGTGGTTCGGTTAAAGCGACCTAAGGTACGTGGTACTTACCGTTGGCATAGATTGAGGGTCTTAGGCTTAGGTCGGAAAGACTAATGCTCACGAGGTTTGCCGTCCTGGTGGCGGTGGTGAGACCACGGATTTTTACCGGGTTCACCGAGTAAGTGCCCTGAGAGCACGGGATGTATGGTCGTGCGGGCCTGCACCTGTGGTGTATTGTGCAAATATTGTACTTTCACTTTAATCGTTGGATTATACTAATGCACTGCAGGGAAGGAGCACCGCAGCCCCGATCAAGGGGCGAGGTCGTTATAATTTGGTCAGCTTTAGCTGACCGTTGCTTTTGTTTGCCACCGTTGCGGTGGATTATTGCTTGCAGGTGCTGCGGAGCCTAGTGACAAAAGCGGGTTGAAGCCCTTTCTGCTGAGCCGGCCCTCGAAGGCCTTTTCGAATGTTTACTTTTATTCTCATGTGTGACCAGTCTGCGTGCCAATGTTTTGAAGACATTATTTTTTTAAGTGAACTCTTGTAAGGCCATAGGGCCAAGTACTTTGTGTATTTGTACGAGCATTCCTATTTTGGGTTTCTTAGTGGATATTCATGTTGTATTTTGGGTTCTTTTCTTTGCAACATTTAAAAGCTTCCGCTATAATGTGCTCTGTATAGGACATTGTTATTGGATGGATGGTTTCATTGAGTAACCCTTCGGTCTGTCTGTGGTATATGGCGTCGGGCCCCGGCTAGACCTACTGTTATATGCTATGTGACAGATACGGGTGTTACACTGGTTTGGTCTCTAAGGCCTCCAAAATGAGGACTGGAGATTAAAGAAAATAACTGTTTGTGAATGAAAACAAAAGTCTGAAATTAGGTTGCAGTGTTGAGGGATGAATTTATATTACGTATATTCTTTTGATCAGAAAATATAAAACATGAAAGTTGTAGTATTTATATCCAGTAGCAATATCATGTCTCACATGCTTTCTCTAAATCATACCCAAAGGTCTCCAAAATAGGGGTTGAAGTTTGCATAAAATAACTGTTTGTGAACAAGGCAGAAATCTAGAATTAAAATGCAATGTTAAGGGCTGAATTTAAATTACACAGAGTCCTTTGATCAGAAAATATAAAACAAGTGATGGGTTCCACCATTATTTATAGGGAAAACTCCCCCCATGATCACCCCCAAGGGGTTGACTAGTCAACCCCACCTCCCATGAACCCCCCATTATGAGGGAAACATGGGGGGTGGGGCCTACTCCTTCTCCCCATGAAGGGAAACCGTCACCAGCCAGGCATGCCGCTGCCGCCGACCTAACTGTCGCCGCTGCCGGACAGTCGGACGGCCGCCGGCCCTACCACAGCAGATTGCCGGCCCTGCAACAGCAGGACGCGGCCACCCCACGGCAGGCCACCGGCCCTACCGCGGCAGGTCATCGGGCTTACCTTGGCAGACCGCTGCCAGGCCACGGCAGGCCGCTGCCAGGCCGCTGCAGGCCGCTGCCGGCCTAACCGCCAGCATGGCCGTGCCGTGGCCAGGCCACGACGGGCCGCTGTCGGCCTGGCCGCCAACCTAGCCTTGCCGCGGCCGATAGCAAGGCAGTCGGCCTTGCCGCGGCAGGCCGCAGCTGGCCCAAGCCGCCAGCCAGGCCTCCGCCGCCTGCGTCAGCCGCCTCCCCCGCCGACCACCCGGCCGGCCACCGCCTTGGCACCCCATCATTGTGGACGTCCTGCCCGCCGTCCGATCGTGGAGGGCTCTCCTCGCCGTCCGATCAGGTGTGTAACCACCCACTAACCCACTACGTTAGTGGTGGGGACCGCCATGAACCTCCCCCGGAGGCTATAAAAGGAGCTCCAGGTGCTCCTCATTCTTCACTTTTTTGCTCTCGGTCATCTTCTTCCTCAGGTGATAGCTCTGCCCGTCTCCTCCCTCGAGTCACCTTCCAGCCACCACGAGCCACCAGCGCGCCACCAGCACGCCGCCAGAAGGAAAACGCCTAAGTCCCGGAGCTAGCTGAAGGAGGAAGATGACCCCTGCAAGCAAGTGCACACCGCCCCTAGCATTAGAGTACCAGGGCCATCCCACGCATTTAAGCATCCAAGTCACTCCCGCAGTACAGTTTGTTGCCCGCCGGACGTCGTAGTATTTCTCTCTCCCCCCTAAGCTATAACGGGAGCGGCCTGTCTCCCCGATTCTTCAACATGTTGTAATCACCAGAAGCTAGTAGACTTTGACCGGCACAGACCCGGTCACGTGGTTTTTTACCCATTTGAGGGACTTTTCCATGTCATCGCATCTTGTGTCAACCTCTCATTTTCATTGACTGTGTGCGCGCTCGACCGCTCCGTGAGCTAAGGCGGTCCAAGTTAATCCGGTTCGACCGGGGCATCGAGTTAGTTCGCAACAGTTTGGCGTCGTCTGTGGGAACACGATTCCCATCATCCTTCGAAGAACAAAATCACCAGCTCTGCAGCTTCCCAGCTCTGCTTCAATGGCAAAGAGAAGCGCTCGCACCACTAAAGGATCCGCCCTTGGTGGGCGCGATGAACCCGCACGCTCCCACTCTTTGGTGGACGCGCCATTGAAAGCGGAAGCTGCTTTCTCCCCCATCACTGCCCTGGAGGGGCGTGTCCGTCAAATAGAAGAGCAACAAACTGAGATGCTCACCCTACTCTGAAACCTAGGAGCACCTCCTGCTCCCCCGCAGCAGCCAGCACCAGCTAACCTTCCGCCATAGCAAAATCAGCACAGGGCCCAAGAAGTTCCTTCGAGGCAGGAAGGACCCGAAGAGTATTCCGAAAATGCTAGTTCCGCCCATCCGATCCAGAGAGCGGTGAGAGCAGACCATCCTTATCACAACCTCGCCAATGATGCCCACCTTCCTCCACTTGAAAGATTTACCCGGGAGGAAATTCGAGAAGTCATTGCAGAAGAATATCGTCGGGCAGGTAGAAGAAATATTCACGTCCGCCAACCGCTCGGCCAAGGATCCCCTTTGGCACCCCAAATCCTTGACCATCCAATCTCGCACGGATTTAAACTTCCGAACATGGAGACGTTTGATGGTAGCGATGACCCGCTTGAACATGTTAACCACTTCACCACCATTATAAGAATTTATAATGCGCCCGACCAGTTTCTTTGCCAAGTGTTTCCAGCTACTCTCAAAAGGCAGGCCCGAACATGGTTCCATTCACTAAGGGATGCTACCATCGCCAATTTCACAGAACTAACAAGGCAGTTAGTTGATCAGTTCATCGCTAATCGCAGGATCGTTCGCGACCCTTCCCACTTGTCAGGAATCTGCTAGAACAAAGGAGAAATACTAAAGGACTTCTTCCGACGTTTTACTGCATAAGCCCGACAGATACTGGTAGTCGACGCCAAACTGTTGAGAGGGGTGTTCCTCGGAGGCCTCTGCCCCCGTGGCTTCTTCTCAACACTGATGAGGGAAACCGTCCCTAGTTATCCTGACCTCGTCCACCGTGTGGAGGCGCAAATTGCCGCCGACGAAACTATTGAAGCCCATCGCCAGCAGTTTGATGGGGCTCAGAAGTGCAAGAGAGAAAAGGAGTCGGCTCCCCAGCATCAAGAAGGAAGATTTTGGAAAGAGAGCCGAAATGGACAACGCCGGTAAAACCTTCAAAGAGATCAACCACCCCGGGATTATACTCCCCTCAACACCACGCGCACCAACGTACTCTATGCCATCCAAAATGAGCTAGCTTTAAATCGGCCCAAGCAACCGACCCATAACCATAGGAGCGATCAGTCCAAATACTGTGAGTTCCACCAAGCTACAGGATACACCACCGACGAATGTGCCCGCCTGAAGGAAGAAATCGAGCGCCTTGTCCGTCTTGGACTTCTTGGAAGGTTTTTGCAGGGACGCATTCAAGACCAACAGGACCCGCCTCGGCCACCCAGAGATCAGCAGAATGTCCCGCCAGGAGGAGATGGTGGTAGGCAAATGGTTGGAAATATCGAAACCATTGCCGGATCACCCTTTCTTTCCGCTCAAATCCTCTCAGTGTGCACGCAAGTAGGCGTCCACGAGAACAAAAGGTGCAAGCAAGATACCACCATAGCTTTCGGAGACAAAGACCTCGTCGGACTCCGAACACCTCACCAAGACCCCCTGGTAATCAGTGTCGGGATTGGAGATCCCTGCTATAATGTCATACGAATCCTCGTCGACAACGAAAGTTCCGTCAACATCTTATTCTCAGCCACCCTCCAAAGTATGAATATCCCGGCGCAACGTTTGACAACGGAAGCCGAACCAGTTTATGGCTTTGATAACCATCCAGTTCAGGTATTGGGAATGATCACCCTCCCAGTTACCATGGGGGAATTCCCAAGGCAAGTGACGCACGAGATCCAGTTCGTCATAGTAGATTCAAGGTCCGCCTACAACGCTATTTTTGGAAGACCCGTTCAGTCCATCTTCCAGGACATCCCCTCGATTCCTCACCCCGCCATGAAGTTCCCCACTCTGGGAGGCATCGGAGTGGTGCGCGGCAATCAGGAGGCCGCCAAAAATTGCTACTCCAAACAGGCACACCCAACCAAGGACACCACCTTAAACATTGATGACTTTGACTTGCGCGATGAGATGATATTGCAGCGGGGGACACCCATGGAAGGGATGATTGAAGTCCCTCTTTCACCAACAGACTCGACACGCACTGTCCAGCTCGGGTCGCTCCTACCGTAGTAAGAGAAAGAAGAGCTAACAACCTACCTTCAGAGGAACAAGGATATCTTTGCCTGGACTCCGGAAGATATGTCTGGCATAGATCCTTGCGTCATTCAGCACTCCCTTAACATCAACCCAACATGCAAACCTGTCATCCAGAAGAAGAGAAACTTTGCCCCAGAACGCCTCCAAGCAATCGGAGAAGAAGTAGAGAAGCTCCTCAGCGCCCATTTCATCCGAGAGGTAGAATACCCTACCTGGGTAGCTAATGTCGTCCTAGTAAAAAAGTTTTCGGGGAAATGGAGGATGTGTGTGGATTACACCAACCTCAATCAAGCGTGCCCCAAGGACAGATTCCCGCTCCCCAGAATTGATCAGTTAGTCGATTCAACCGCCAGACACCAACTCCTCAGCTTCATGGACGCTTACTTCGGATACAACCAAATTCGAATGAATCCGACAGAAGAAGAGCATACGGCCTTCCGAACGGATAAAAGGGTATACTGCTACAAAGTTACGCCCTTTATGCTCAAGAACGTAGGAGCAACCTACCAATGGCTCATGAACAAAGGTTTTAAAGACCTTATTGGCAAGACGATGGAAGTATACGTGGATGACATGCTAGTGAAGAGTGTTTGTCGGGAGAATCATTTGGAAGACCTCGAGAAATGTTTCAGGATCCTCCGACAAACACTCTTCACTAGCATGTCATCCACGTATACTGAAAAGATTAAGGCTTTAGAAGACATGTCACCACCTCGGTCTCTTAAGGAAGTACAAAGGCTGAATGGAAGAATCACAACACTCTCTCGATTCTTGGCACAGACCGGAGATAAATATCTCCCCTTCTTCATGATTCTTCGAGGGGCCAGAACCACCGGTTTCCAGTGGTCGACCGAATGTCAATCAGCCTTCGAGGCATTGAAGCAATACTTGGACTCCCCTCCGCTTCTATCAAAGCCGTCCCCAGGAGAAACTCTTTTTTTTGTACCTCGCCATCACGCCGGCCGCACTAAGCTCCGTATTGGTGAAAGATGAAGGAGGGATTCAACGCCCCATCTACTACCTCAGTAAGATCCTCTCAGATGCTGAAACTTGGTATCCGGTTGCAGATAAGACAGCCTTAGCACTCGTTTTCTCAGCAAGGAAGCTTCGTCCTTACTTCCAGGCCCACACCATCAAAGTATTGACTGAGCTACCTCTCCGTGCCATTCTTCAAAAGCCTGAGGCGTCTGGCCGGCTGGTCAAATGGGCGGTTGAGCTAGGCGAATTCGACATCCACTTTATGCCACATCCCATCATTAAATCCAAGGTCTTAGCAGACTTCATCATTGAAAATACCTTGCCGGCAGAATCAGAAATTGCACCAGAAAAGCCCAGACAAGGATGGACTATGTACGTTGACGGAGCCTCCAGAATGGAAGGCGCCGGAGCCGGACTCCTTCTTATAAGCCCAGAGCTTGTCACTCTGGAGTACGGGCTCCAGTTAAAGTTTCCTACCACTAACAACATAGCAGAATATGAGGTATTAATTGCAGGGCTTAGGCACATCATCGACGTCCATGCCAAGAGGATAACCATCTACTTCGACCCCCAGCTTGTCGTCTCCCAAGTAGAGGGTGACTATAAAGCGAAAAGTGAGCAGCTCGCCCAATACCTCCAACTTGTCAAATCTCTCCTGCTTCAGATACCGCAAGTCCAAAATCCTCCACATCTCAAGGGAGCAGAACAGCCGAGCAGACGCTCTGTCAAAGCTATCCACATCACCATCTCGCTATCAATCAAAAAGACGTCAAGTTGAATAAATTGCATTTCCTAGTATACAGGGACCGTGGGTGGTACTTGAGATTCAAGAGCCAGAAAGATCATGGATCATCTCGTTTGTTGATTACTTGCAAAACCAGCGACTTCTAGAAGATCAGAAGGAGGTCCGTCACCTAAGGAAGAGAGCAGCCACCTTCACACTAATTAACGGAGAAATTTATAAGAGATCCTTCGCGGGACCCTACCTGAAGTGTTTAACAGAAACAGACGCTGAATATACCCTCCGCGAGATTCATGGAGGAGCCTGCGGGGAACATTTAGGCGAAAAAGCCTTAGCCTGAAAAATCCTGCGTCAAGGCTTTTACTGGCCAACCATGAGAAAGGAAGCGACAGACTTCGTCCAGAGATGCAAAAGCTGCCAGCTGCATGCCAATGTCCCCAGACAACCTCCCGTCGTTTTGACCGCCCTACAAGGAGCTTGACCATTCGCACAGTGGGGGATTGACCTACTCGGCCCTTTACATCAAGCCTCGGGACAAAGGAAATTCATCATCATGACCATCGACTACTACACCAAGTGGGTGGAAGCGGAGCCCCTTACCAAGATCACTGAGGAGAACGCAAAGCAATTTGTGTGGAAAAACATCGTTTGTCGTTTCGGCATCCCAGCAATAATCATCACTGATAATGGCACTCGGATTACAGAAACGTCTTTTACCAAGCTATGCGAAGACTTAAAGATCGAACTACGACACACGGTCGTGGCACATCCTCAATCCAACGGGCAGGTTGAAGTGACCAACTGAACCATTCTGAAGGGACTAAAGACGCGACTCCAAGACGCAGGGGGGAAGTGGGTCGACGCACTCCCCAATGTGTTGTGGGCATATCAGACAATAGAAAGAACCCCCACTGGAGAAACACCGTACAATCTCTGCTACGGAGCTGAAGCTATCATCCCGGTCGACATCGACGTCCCAAGCCCCCGAGTTTCCAACTTTAACCTCCAGACAAACGACGACGCTCTCCGAGATAATCTGGATTTGATCTCTGAGACCCGCGAAGAAGCCGCTCTCCGCACCGCAGCCTACCAGCAACGTACGACCCGCTATTACAATCGCAAAATGAAGCCCCGCCCGATCAACATAGGAGACTTGATCCTTCGCACTCTGGAAGCAGCTGGGAAGGGAACACATAAAGACAAGTTATCTCCGACCTGGGAAGGCCCCTTCATCGTCATAGCAATGGTGAAGACAGGGACGTACAAGCTAAGAAGCGCCGAAGGAAAAACTTTCCCCCGTACCTAGAATGCCCAGAACCTGCGCCGATTTTATCAGTGGTTTTTCGTTTTATAATTATCTAATTGTGTATACATTATTTAAGACTATGATGTATGTAAGCCGCAGGCTTGATCCCGCGCACGTTATCTTCATTCAAGTATTAAATTATGTTGTTGTAAATCTTGCTTACACAAACAGGACAGACGACGCACGCAAACACCGTGGGGGCCTGCCCCCCTCACGAAGAAGCAGCGAGCAGCCCTCACACAAACTAAGCCGCGAGTAGCCCTCGCGCAAACTAAGCCGCGAGCAGCCCTCGTGCAACACCATGGGGTCCTGCCCCCTCACGAAGAAGCCGCGAGCAGCCCTCGCGCAAACTAAGCCGCGAGCAGCCCTCATGCAACATTGTAGGGGCCTGCCCCCTCACAAAGAAGCCGCGAGCACCCCTCGCGCAAACTAATCCGCGAGCAGCCCTCGCGCAAACTAAGCCGCGAGTAGCCCTCGTGCAACATCATGGGGGCCTTCCCCCGTATGAAGAAGCCGCGAGCAGCCCTCGCGCAAACTAAGCCGCAAGCAGCTCTCACGCAAACAAAGCCTCGAGCAGCCCTCGCGCAAACTAAGCCGCGAACAGCCCTCACGCAAACTAAGCCGCGAGCAGCCCTCGCGCAAACTAAGCCGCGAGCAGCCCTCGTGCAACACCGTGGGGGCTTTCCCCCCTCATGAAGAAGTCGTGAGCAGCCCTCGCGCAAACTAAGACGCGAGTAGCCCTCGCGCAAACTAAGCCGCGAGCAGCCCTCGCGCAAACTAAGCCGCGAGCAGCCCTCGAGCAAACTAATCTGCGAGCAGCTCTCGCGCAAACAAATCTGCGAGCAGCCCTCGCGCAAATGAAGCCACCAGCATCTCTCGTGCAAACTACGCCGCAGACTAAATCCGTGCAAACAAAACAACCAAGATGACATAAAAAAATAATAATGTCATAACAAAACAAAGCGGGAATGATACAAGACAGACAATCAGCGCCTAGATGCAACAACAACCAATGCTAAACAAGGGGCAAAATACAAATACACTCAACTAAACAATAAAATGTAAATACACAACAACAAAGATATGAAAATCACTACATGTCCTCGGCATCCGAGTCAGAGCGCTCATCCTCAGAGACATCTGCAAAACCGAAGCAGGAGGTGTCACATCCCAAACTCTTGCCAACAAAGCGAAAGGCCTTCGAGACACTGTGTCGGAGTGCTAGCTCACGAATATCATCCATCTGGGGCTCCACCTCCTTGGACCAAATCTTGTCACGAACCTCCTCTACAATCAGATTACGGTCTCGCATATAATCCAATGATTCCAGGTACTCTGCAAGTCCCGCAGCCTTCAAATCCGACGCATGGCCATCAGAGGACAACATCTCAGCTTGCGCCTTCGCCGCCTGAAGCTGAGTCTCAAGACCGGTGGCTTCCTCCCGCGCCGCCTGCAACTAGGTCTCCAAGCCCGAAGTCTCCTCCTTCGAATGCTTCAACATCTGGGTGGTCCTCTCCACCAGGGTATTCTCCACTTCCAAGCCCGTGCGTGCATCCTCTAGCTCGGATTTCAGCCCCGAGCCAATCCGGCGAAACTGCGTAATATCCCGATCGTGCTCCTCCTTCAAGGAGGCAAGGAAGCTCGACGTCGACCGAAGCTTCTCCTGAAGAGCAAGGTACCCATCCTTAAGACTCACGTAATGTTCATTCCAGGTTACCGCAATCTGTGTCTGGGTCTCAATCTGCACAAAGAAAATGCCAGAATTAGCATCAAATAGCAAGGAAAAGATAAGAAAAGGAACCTTGGGAACAAATCAAGTCCTTACCGCATCACTCATCGCCCTCAAGGAAGAGAACACCTGTGGAGCCACTGTATCTGAAGAAACCTGAGGAATTGGGGACACAAGTATTTGCACCTCGGGAGACGACTCATGACAAGCATAAGAAGAAGCCATCGCCACCACTGTGTCAAGGTCACCGGGAGGGGTCTCCACCGCTTTCCTCTTCCGGCCCCCTCCTTGAGAAGTCCCGGCGATATGAGTTGTGTCCAAAGAAATACCACACCGCAACAAGCGCTTCTCCTCCACCTAGATGTAAATATTAAAGAGGCGATTCGCTAGCTCGCGAGGCTAAGAAAACCCAAGCACCGGGGAAAAATATCGCTCCTTCCCCCTCACGCGGCGACAACGATCGGGAAGCGTATCCAACACCTCGGGAAGTCCCCATGAATTCTTAACATACCCAAACAAAGTGTTACCATGTCGGCGGTCCTTGCGGATTCAAACTCCAACCAACTCTTGTTGTTGCGAACCTCCACCCTCTCACCACCATTAGAACGGACGTCGCACCAATCTCGAAATTGGTCCAAAGAAAACCGGCCTCCATGCTCGCGGAAAAAGGCGACTAAGCCCATAAGTCGGGCAATTCCAACCGGGAAAAAATGAGAAATTGGCACCCCCACAGAACTTCAGAATCTCAATCACCTCCTTGCATGGTAGAAAGCGGAAGCCGGACCTCAGAGAAACCTCGAAAATCGTCAACCAGCCGTGAGGAGGATTCTGAACTCGCTCCTCGAGACGCGGGATCCTCACCTCCAAATCAGCAGGAAGCTCATACTTCTTCCTCCAAATCTCCACACCGTCTTCGGTTAAAGAGGAGCGTAGGCGCATCGGCCCGGAAGAATGCATCGAGACCTGCACAACACAAGAATAAAAAGGCCAGGTTTGCCCAAGGAAGGCTTGGAGTCACACATCCGAGCACATGCGGCCCAAGCAACGCGCAAAGCAAGATAAGACGCGCAAAATAAGACCCATGCGCGCGCAGCCCGCCACGCGCACAGCATGGGCCCGCGCGGTTAGCAGCATGCACGATCTAGGCGAGCGCACGACCCGGGCGCGCGACCTAACGTGCGCGGGGCAAACCGCGCGCCGCAACCTGGCCGCGCAACCAGCCGCCCGCGCGGCCAGCCGCCCGCGCGCGCTGCATGGGCGCGCACAACCTACAGTGCGCGCGAATTGCCGCACGACCAGCCGCGCGTGAGGCCAGCCTCACGTACAGCCAGCCTCGCGTGCGCGCTGCCTGCGCGCGCACGGCCTGCGCGCGCACGGCCTACCACGCGACCAGCTGCGCTGGCGGCCAGCCTCGCGTGCGCGCTGCCTGTGCATGCATAGCATACCGTGCGCGCGGCCTGACGTACGCGCGCGACCTGACCGCGTGACTAGCCACGTGCACGGCTATCCTCGCGCACGCACTGCCTGCGCGCGCGGCCAGCCTCGCGCGCACGCTTCCTTAGCGGGCGCACAACCTGCCCCGCACGCGCGGCCCGAGCGCGCTCAGCCTGGCCGCATGCGTAGCTGCCATCACCCGCGCGACCTGAACACGCATAGCCTGTTCGCGCGCGTGGCGGTCGCGCGCAACCTTGCTGCGCGGCCTTGGCAAATGCGTGCGGCCTGCGGCCGCGCAGTACAGGCACGTGCGACTGCGTTCGACATCTCCGCCGGCCGACTCTTCTTCGGCGAATTTGCTGTGGTTACCTTTGAAGTTCCGCACTTTGTCGCCTCCATCTTCTCGCCGGAGAAAGTCATGACAGCATGTAGGAAAGGACAGCGAGAAAATCCTTCTTCTCTCGCTAGCTTCGCTCCCAAATAATAAGGAATTGGGGGGCAATTGATGGGTTCCACCATTATTTATAGAGAAAACTCCCCCCATGATCTCCCCCCAAGGGGTTACTAGTCAACCCCACCTCCTATGAACTCCCCATTTTGAGGGAAACATGGTGGGTGGGGCCCACTCCTTCTCCCCATGAAGGGAAACTGCCGCCCGCCAGGCAGGTCGCCGTCGCTGCCGGCCTAACTGCCGTCGGCCTTGCCGCCGGCCTTCCCACTGCAGGCCGCCGGCCCTGCCGCGACAAACTGCTGCCGGCCTTGCAGCGGCCAGCGTATGGCAGGCCACCGGCCCTGCCGCTGCAAACTGCGGCCAGGCTGCGGTAGGCCGCTGCTGGCCTAACCGCCAGCATGGTCGTGTCGTGGCCAGGCCACGGCAAGCCGCTGCCGGCCTGGCCGCCAGCCCTTGCTTGTCACGGCAGACCGCGACCAGGCCACGGCAAGCCGCTGCCGGCCTGGACGCAGCCGTCTTAAGCCACTGACCAGGCCGCCAGGCGGCCGCCTCCGCCGCCGACCACCCGGCCGGCCATCGCCTTGGCGCCCCATCACCGTGGACGGCCTGCCCGCCGTTCGATCGTGGGGGGGCTCTCCTCGCCGTCCGATCAGGTGGGTAACCACCCACTAACCCACTACCTTAGTGGTGGGGCCCTCCATGAACCTCCCCCGGAGGCTATAAAAGGAGCCTCAGGGCCTCCTCATTCTTCACTTTTCTGCTCCCGGTCATCTTCTTCCTCAGGTGATAGCTCTGTCAGTCTCCTCCCTTGAGTCACCTTCCAGCCACCACAAGCCACCAGCTCGCCACCAGCTCGCCACCAGCAGGAAAACGCCCAAGTCCCGGAGCTAGCCGAAGGAGGAAGACGACCCCTGCAAGCAAGCGCACGCCTCCCCCAGCATCAGAGTACCAGGGCCATCCCACGCATTTCAGCATCCAAGTAACTCCCGCGGCGCAGTCTGTTGTCCGCGGGACGTCGTGGTCTTTCTCTCTCTCCCTCAAGCTGTAACGGGAGCGGCATGTCGCCCCGATTCTCCAACACGTTGTAATCACCAGAAGCTAGTGGACTTTGACTAGCACAGACCCGATCACGTGATTTTTTACCCATTTGAGAGGTTTTTCCACGTCATCACATCTTGTGTCAACCTCTCATTTTCATTGACTGTGTGCGCGCTCGACCGCTCCGTGAGCTAAAGCGGCCCAAGTTAATCTGGTCCGACCGGGGCATCGAGTTTTTCCGCAACAACAAGAAAGTTATAGTAAATATATTTAACTTCAATATCATGTCTCACATGCTTTCTCTAAATCAAAACCTAAGACGATATCAAAAATAGGGGTTGAAGTTTGCATAAAATAACTATTTGTGAAATAACAGAAATCTAAATTTTCAGGACGATTAAATAATTTTTTCAGAGTGCAAAATTAATTTGGTTATAAGTTTCAAATCAGAAAGCTTTTAAGTCAAAATTGTAAACCACAAAATTATCTATAATGTTGTGCCTCACATAAATTTTCCAAATCTGTCTGCAAGATAATTATAAATCCATTTTAAGAATGAGTAAAATTTCCAAATCGTGGCAGATTTTCTCTGAAAAGAGAACATTTTGCGCACATATCTTGACGCGGATCTGATGGTGCCAGGTAAGTCGGACTAGCATGAGTCCAGCCAGCATCCATTTCACTTGAAATGGAGGGGATCCATTTCAACATCTAATGGATAAGACAAGTTGGTAAGAAATCTTGTGGTGAAGATTTTTTTGATTAAAAAAATCTAAAAAAACATGGGAAGTGATGAACCCGTTGGATCGAAAGCATTTCAATCTCGACCGTGAAATGGATCCCCTCCATTTCACTTGAAATGGAGAGGATCCTGATATCCAGCATTGTGGGGGATCCCATCATCTTTTACATGCAAAAAAGGAAAACGCCATGCCTGTAGGTTGTAGCATGACAGGATCCCCCCACCGCCGCCATTGGGGAGGAACCTCCGACCCCCACCCACGGTGGGTGCTCCCGGGGAGTGCGCACCGATGGACCGCAGGCCGGTAGCCGGAAGCTGTGAAGAAATCAGAGCCCAAGAGGGATGGAAGAGAGAGCATAATTTTACATGTTTTTATTCAACCAAAGAGCTACATATATAGTATAAAAACCACTATTCCCAACTAAAAATAGTAAATAGACATTTAAGTAGACCATTAAATCAAGGAGGGGAAGGAAGTGAGAGAGTAGTTTCCAAAGAAAATAGCAGCGCCATCGGTGAGAGAGAAGGCAAACAGTAGTGCCATTGATGAGACGAGAAGAGCAACAGTCAGGTTGGAGAGATGTCCTTTTCATCATGTTTAATAGCCTCCCACAAGCAAATTGGCACATGGAAGGCAGTGAGCATGGAGCAGAGTGTATGGTGTTGGTGGTTGTCAGGTCCCTTGGTGAAGATGTCAGCAAGTTGATTTTTTGTGTTGGTATAGGCGATAGACTACAGCGCGCCACAGATGACAAATTCCCGGACGACAAATTCCCGGACAAAATGATAATCAATATCCATATGTCGAGTCCGTGCATGAAAGACTGGATTGCGGGTCATGTAAATTGATGACTTGTTATCGCAGTACACCACCAGAGATTGATATAGGGGAATTGAGAGTTCACGAAGGAGATGACTGATCCACCGTAATTCTGAAACAACTCAAGCAAGAGATCAATACTCGACTTCGGTGCTTGATCAAGAGACAGTGGGTTGCTTTTTGGCCGTCGAAGAGATAAGATTTGGTCCAAGAAAAATGCAATACCCCGTTGTAGAGCGACGATCATCAACGTCTCCAGCCCAATCAGCATCTGTGAAAGCACAAAAAGTGGTGTATGTCGACTTGGCAAGAGAAAGCCCATGTGTAATGGTTCCCTTGATGTACCGAAAAATGCATTTTACGGCTTGAAGATGCTATGTTTGGGGAGCATGCATGTATTGACACACTTAGTTGACATCAAAAGCAATATTCGGACGGGTGAGTGTTAGATATTGCAAACCACCTACCATACTGGGATATGAAGTGGCGCCAGGGAGAAGATCACCATCATGACGAGATAGACGTTGTTGTGAATATAGAGTATGACATGACTTACATCCACTAAACTCAAATTTAGCGAGAAGATCTGAAGCATAGCGAGCTTGAGATAATGTGAGAGTAGTGAAAGTGCGAGTGACCTCAATCCCAAGAAAAAAATTCAGGAAACCGAGTCGACGACTAGCAAAGGTTGAGCACAATTGATCAAGAAAATTAAAAACCTCGGTGGGAAAACTACCGATAACAATTATATCGTCAACGTAAACAAGGATATAGATTGTTCTGGTAGATGTATGTCGTACCAATAAAGAAGAGTTAGCCCGACTTGGAAAAAAATGATGATTAGTGAGAAAATCATGTAATCGGTGATACCAAACTCGAGGTAACTGTTTTAAGCCATATAGAGCACGATGGAGTTTGCAAACATGTGTGGAGAATGCCGGATCAACAAACTTGGGGGGTTGCATCATGTGCACTTCTTTAGTAAGGATCCCATTGAGAAAAGCATTACATACGTCCAATTGGTGAAGTACCAGTCACGAGACAAAGCAATATTTAGAATGGTACAGATAGTAGTCGGCTTAACAACCGGGCTGAACATCTCATCATAGTCAAGTCCTTCTTGTTGGGTAAAACTGCGAGCCACCAAACGAGCTTTATAGCGGTCAACTATCCCATTAGCTTTGCGTTTGAGTTTGTAGATCCATTTACAATCAACGATATTCATAGAGGGGTGAGGTGGAACAAGGTTCCAAGTTTTATTTTGGTACAAGGCTCCCATTTCAGCTTGCATAGCATGACACCATTCAGGAACACGAGTAGCACACCACAAGGTGTGTGGTTCATGAACAGGAGAAGGTCGGCAATGTGTGACAGTCAGAGCCTGAGGAAGACAGTGTCGCGATCCATACACCAATTCACCATTCGACTTTTTTTGTAGGAGTGAGAGGTTCTGAATATGGTGATTGTGGAGAATAGGAAGGACTTACATCACCATTCGACTGTTTTGTAGGAGTGAGAGGTTCAGGAGATGGTGAAGAGAATTCAACAATAGTGTTATTAGTGTTGACCATGGTGGGCGAATTGGAGTTAGATTCTTTTGGATGTTGAGATGCTCCAAACTATTAACGGTTGAGAAGGGAAATGTTTGTTCATCAAACAACACATGACGTGAGATATAGAGACGATTCGATATTGGATCAAGACAACGATAACTTTTTCGGAAGAAGTCATAACCGAGAAAAACACATTTAGTGGATTTTAGTTCAAGTTTATTTTTGTTGTATGGAGTGAGTAAAGGAAAGCCTAAGCACCCAAAAGTATTCAGCATAGAGTAGTCAGGTTGGCGATGGAGTAGGATCTTTTAGGGGGATTTGTAGCCTAATTGCTTCATCCGGAGCAGATTAATCAAGAAGGATGCTGTGTTGAACGCCTCAAGCCAAAAATGACAAGGAAGATGAACTTGTGAGAGTAAGCACTGTCCCATCTCACCAATGTGACGATGTTTGCGCTCAACGACGCCATTTTGTTCAGGAATATAAGGGCAGGTGAGACGGTGAGAGATTCCATGTGTATGTAGGAAGTTTGTGAATGCATTTCCTGTAAATTCCCATCCTCCATCTGTTTGAACGATCTTGATGCGAATAGAGAGAAGATTTTCAATTAGAGTTTTAAATTAAAAGAAAACAGGCGTGACATCATATTTATGAAATAACGGATTAATCCACGCATATCTGGAGCAATCATCAACAATAGAGAGAAAATAGTGATACCCTGACATTGAGGGTGAGGAGGAAGGTCCCCATACATCCAAATGTAACAAAAAATAAAGAATCATTTGACTTATAATTTCGGGAGTGAAAGACAAGCTTAAATGCTTTTCCTAGAGGATAAACATGGCACATAGATGAAAACTTGGGAGAAGTCTCTTGAACAACGATTTTCTTAGTTTTACATAAAACATTAAGAACATGAGAACTAGGATGATCAAGCTGATTGTGCCATATGGTAGGAGTGGTGCGCTCACCAACAAGAGCAAGAGGTCCAGGGATGAGTGATGATGTGTGAAGTTGATAGAAACCACCAGAGTTAGGTAGCGTTTGGTTTGGCTTATAGCCTGCGGAGCGGTGCAAACGCACCTCAATATTTGCCATAATCAGTGTTTGGTTAGGCTGAATTTAGGAACAGCGTTTTGTCCTATCCGCTGTTTATTATCTACCCCCGACCGCTATTATTTTCCGCGTTCTGCCGCTATTTAATTCAAAATGCCATTTTGAATCCAAACAACTTATTCAAAACTCTATTTTCAAAACTCAATTTCATCCAAACAGTTTTTTAAACAAAACTCTGTTTTCCAGAATCAGCACTTTCTCCATCAGCAGCTTCTCATCAGCAGCTTTCCATCAGCAACAACCAAACCAAACAGAGCCTTAGTTCAAGCTAGGAGAAGTTCCTTCGTGTGATTGTCCTTTACACGAAAACCAAATTGATCAAATTCAAAGAAACAAACATTATCTTTAAAAAATTGTTGTATAGATAATAGATTTTTGTGAAGGTGAGGAATGCACAAAATGTTATTAATGAGGAAACAACGAGCATGGGAAGAGAGGAAAGTGCAACCCAAATGTGAATCGAGAGAGAAATTCCATTACCAAAGACGACAGTATCAGCTCCATTATATGGCACAAGATGAGATAAATCAGTGAGAGAGTTAGTCATAGGGTTAGTACGTAGCACCGGTGTCGAGGCACCAAGATGAGGATCCCGCTGAAGAGGGCAGCCGAGAAAGCGAGCTAGCATAAGCAGCATTTTGGCGATGAAAACATGTGCGAGCACTATGAACAGTAGTTTCAAATATCTGACAGACAATAGATGCCTCAGATAACTGAGGAAAATGAGGAGGTTGATACGGGAGTGGTAAAAGAGGTGGTTGTTGAGATTGCGGTGGTGGTGTTCTTGGTGTCCATTGATGCCGATTTCGACCTCTTCCACGGCCACGATGAGATTTGTAGGAGTTGCGTCGACCGTAAGAGTTGTAGGAGTTTTGAGGATGTTTAGTGGAGGACGACTGTTGTGCAGAAAAAGCGGTGATGTTTTGAAGAGTGGAGGATTAACTGGTTTGTTGATGGTAATTTTCTTCTTGGATGAGAAGATCATACAAATTATCAAAAGAACATTTTGGATTGAGATGGAAGTACAGAACAAAGCCTCGATACTCAGGCTTTAGGCCAAAAAGAACATGATCCATGAGATCAGAGTCGGACACTGGATCACCGGCAACCTGAAGAGCGGCAGCGGTGGTCTTAGCTAACATAAGATAGTCACACATAGACTAATTTGGTTGTTATCGAAGAGAGGATAGACGATAACGAAGAGTGAAGATGTAGGATTTTGAGGCGCTTAGAAAATGAGAACGAAGTGTTGCCCAAGCTTCAGGAGCGGTTCTACAGTCATACAAAAAGGGCAGAATTCGGACAGTGACAGTGGCTTGGATCACAGTGGCTTGGATCCATGAGAGAATAAGGTTCGAGGCATTCATCCAGTAGGTGTATTCATTATTTGCGAGACCATCGTCAGAGATTGCCGGTGGAGAAGAGGAGGTGACCATGTCTTCAAGATTGTGAGTGCTCAGGATCGTGACAAATTGGTTACTTCATAGAAGATTATTGTCTTTAGTGAGATAAATATTAGCAAATAGAGACTGAGGATTGAAAGTCAAGGGAAGAGCAGGTTTGCATGGGAGAGAGGAGGAAGCAAGAAAAAGAGATGAGTCAGCTATAGGTGATCACTCTGATACCATGAAGAAAACAGAGCACAAGAGGAATGAAAGAGAGTAGAATTTTACATGTCTTTATTCAACCAAAAAGGTATACATATAGTACAAAAACAACAATATTCCCAACTAAAAACAGTAAATAGCAAGCTTTTAAAAACCGGACCGGACCGGCTGGTCGGACCGGTCGAACCGTGAACCGGGGGCACAGCCGGTCCGGTCCAGATAAGCAAACCGGACCCTCCACGGACCGCTCAAGAACCGCGGAACGGGGCGGGAGGACCGGTGGGACGGGAACCGGGCGCGGTTTCACAAAACCGGGCGGGCCAAAGCCCGCTTTTAAATATTAGCAAATAGAGACTGAGGATCTAAAGTCAAGGGAAGAGCAGGTTTGCATGGGAGAGAGGAGGAAGCAAGAAAAAGAGATGAGTCAGCTATAGGTGATCACTCTGATACCATGAAGAAAACAGAGCACAAGAGGAATGAAAGAGAGTAGAATTTTACATGTCTTTATTCAACCAAAAAGGCATACATATAGTACAAAAACAACAATATTCCCAACTAAAAACAGTAAATAGCAAGCTTTTAAAAACCGGACCGGACCGGCCGGTCGGACCGGTTGAACCGTGAACCGGGGGCACAGCCGGTCCGGTCCAGATAGCAAACCGGACCCTCCACGAACCGCTCAAGAACCGCGGAACCGGGCGGGCGGACCGGTGGGCCGGGAACCGGGCGCGGTTTCACAAAACCGGGCGGGCCAAAGCCCGCTTTTAAATTGCAGAAAAAATATTGGTGGGGGATTCGAACCCCGACCAAGACCTGAGTATGTTAAGGGCTAACCACCTAACCATTTGGTTCTTATTGTTTTACTTTATAATATATTATATACATATAAATACTTACGTATATATAAAATAAACATATGTAACTAATATACATATCTATATAAATATTAATTACATATTTTTTAGATATATTAATATATTAACATATTAAATTATCTTTTAAAAATTAAAGATTGACACGACAGTGGCAGTCATCAACGTGGTCGTTATGAGTCGTCGCTCTTGAACTTCCGACCTTATATAAGAAACTTCGTACACTTATATATATATATACATATATATATATAGATATATATTACACTTATATGTATATATATATATGTATATATATATATACATATATATATATATACATATATATATATATGTATATATATATATATATGTATATATATATGTATATATATATATATATGTATACATATATATATATATATACATATATATATGAGAGAGGAAGTTGTCTACCTAAATCACCTAGAGAGGGGTGAATAGGTGAGATGTGCGTCTATTTGCGGAATAAAAAATTAAGGAACCAGCACAGCACAATACCAAGCAATCACAGACGACAAAAGATTTATAGTGGTTCCCCAACCTTGGGTACGTCCACTTTCCTCACCAATCTAGTAAACCACTAGACTTGGCTACTCCACTATCTTGGATCAAAACGATCCTACACCTCGGAACAACGTTCCTACAAAAACTCGATCCAAACCGGATCTACACTCGGAAGATAAAACTTCCTACAAGTCTCGGAGAAAAGGCTCCTACACAATAATTTGTTTAAAAAAAATGCAAACAATAATGATCTCAGATCTGGATCTTGACGGTCTTCTTCCTTAAGAACTTTGGCTTGATCAGAGAAGTTGAAGACGACTTGAGATAGATCCACAAATCTGAAAAACTGAATCACCTAGATCGAGAGAGTAGATCTGGAATCGTTAAAGCGCGGCGAGATCGAGTGATTGACTTGCGTCTGGATCGCTGAAGAATTAGGGTTGCAAACAGAGATCGGAGATCGTCGATCCAGAGCTTCTTCCGTGAACGTTAATGGCGGCGGCGGCGACTTGAAGAATTAGGGTTCACGGGATTGTTCTCTTTCTCTTTCTTAAAATAATAATCTCTGAAAGAAGTAATTATTAGTCAAATCTGAAATGACTTATTTATAGGTAGACTCCAACGGTCATAAGAGTAATTAAAGATGACACGTGGACCTATCGGATCAATTCGAGATGACCAGCGATATTGACTTAGAGAATTTCAGGAAAGATTTGAACCGACATACTCGAGTCATAGAAGATACATACTCGAGTATCAGAAGGTATATACTCGAGTGGAAAAGATTGGCATACTCGAGTAAGAGAAGGGAAAACTACTCGAGTGATTTAGAGATCAACACTCG
Organism: Platanthera zijinensis; assembly: GCA_039513925.1. Classification (NCBI taxonomy): domain Eukaryota; kingdom Viridiplantae; phylum Streptophyta; class Magnoliopsida; order Asparagales; family Orchidaceae; genus Platanthera; species Platanthera zijinensis. The sequence goes on from CM077095.1 coordinate 135,462,986, forward strand.
AGTGATTAATGAACTACTCGAGTATGAGAGCAGATACTCGAGTGAAAACACTTAGAAAAATTTCAGATAAAGTAGGAATAAATACTCGAGTATAAGAGTTGCAGATACTCGAGTGAGAGAAAAAGAACTACTCGAGTATATCAGGAGAACTACTCGAGTGAGGGGAAAATGAACTACTCGAGTATATTAAAAAACAACTACTCGAGTACAGAGTCACTTACTCGAGTATATAGGGAACTACTCGAGTATGTGGACTTAGAGTATTTCTGAGATGGGAGGAACAGAACTACTCGAGTATAAACAAAGCACTTACTCGAGTAACTGACCAACCACTCGAGTACAAGTTATCACTTACTCGAGTGAATACAGCCTACTCGAGTATGTAAACCAACTTACTCGAGTACAGACCCACTTACTCGAGTATACTAGAGAAGTACTCGAGTATGTGGACTTAGAGAAAATTCTGGATTTAAGAACAGAAGGAATTACTCGAGTATAAGATATGACCTACTCGAGTGATTGACTATCTACTCGAGTATAAACTTATCTACACGAGTATATAGAGTCTACACGAGTATGTCTAAGGATCTACTCGAGTATTAAGTCACTTACTCGAGTATATGAAGGGTACTACTCGAGTATGTGGACTTAGAAAAATTTCTTCTGAAAAACATCCTTCAATACTTGAGTCCACCATTCCAAGTGCATGTAGGAAGTGTATCCCAATAGAGAGGCTATACATGGGCCAACACTTTGGATCACACAATGAGAGATTACATTGTATGGTCCTGTATTTGGGGACCCATTATAGACTGACATTGGTCTACACTTGGCATTAAGGACCTGCACACATACAACTTAAACACAGCATCAAATACACCTTAATTCATCTTAGTTCAAGGTCTGACCACCTACAAATCTGAGGTATTGTGAAGACAAATCCCAACAATCTCCCCCTATTTGTAGATTTCAGCATTCTCTATACTAAGGTGAATTATTCAGAGTAAAAAGAACAATACACATATACTTAAAAAAAATAAGCTAAAGCAGGATAACTAATGAAATAGCCATAATCAGAATCAATTATATATATAGAATTGTTTTTAACAAAAAGAATCCATTTCCACATTCTCTTTACTCAAGAGGGCCCTTCCTTATGCATCCTTTCTCTCTTCAGCTCTTGCCTCTCTAGGTAACTGAATGGCTTGGGAAAATAAGTTCTGGGCCTAGGAGGAGCAGCTGGATTATTGTGTCCCCAATTCCTGTCATGAAGTCTGATTTTGATTTGGGACACTTCATAGGCTTTCCATTCTGAATGACTGTAAAACTGGTCTCTGTTCTCACCAAGATCTGTAACTAACTTCAGGGTATCAAGGATTAGGGATTTGGAGGTTGGACTCCAAACTTCAGAATGAATAATTGGTGGTCTGCTTTCAGAAGCTAGGGCAGGATCTCCATTGGGTGCAGAACGACTGGCAGAAGCACCTTCACCATATTTTCTCTTCTTCCTTGGAGCTGGAATTTCATCTTGCCACAAATTAGTATAGGTGAGAGGGGGCTCAGTCACATCACCCTCAGGTCTAGATGAGAAGGCTGGCACACCTTCTGGAATGGCTGCCTGGGCTGGAGCATCTGCAGGAGGTTGTGCTTCAAGAGGATTCAAGAAGTGTGGAATGATGGCAGGGTTGAGCTGGGTATTAGGGAAATTCATGTTGTGAAGCCAAACAGCAGTGTCATAGGTATAGAATTTCATAGACTGGAGCTGGGAGAGAATATCTGCTTTCATTTCTTTTACAAGACCATCTACAGTTGCTTGAGCTTGGTTAGATAGTGTTTCAACTTGTTCTTTTACAACTGCTTGAGCTTGCTCAGATAGTTTTTCCACTTGTTCTTTTACTATCTTCTCCCCCTTGGTGATATCTACAGATAGCTGAGTTATAGCTTCATCCCTGAACTTGCCAACTTCTTCACAGATTTTCATAAGATTGGCCTCAGCCTTCTTGTCCAACTGGATCTGATTATTGGCAACAGTTTCTTGTTGATTTCTCAGTTCACCTATGCTTGTGATAGTGTGATCTATGGCCTTGCCACCTAGCTGGAACAATCTTTTTAGCTCATCAGTATTGGCCTGGATTTCTGCAAAGCCTCTACCCATCTCTTGTTCAAGAGTAGTGACTTTGTTAGTGACTGATGCTAGAGAGTCATCAAAGTACTTTCTCTGCGAAAGGAGCAACTGTTCAATTTGACTTACCACAACTGAGGGAGAAGGGGCTGAGGTTGGTGCAGGAACTGAAGGAGCAAGAGCAGGAGGAGTCCAAGGAGGAATTTCTGTAAGAACTATTGAGCTTGCAGCTCTCTTGAAAGATTCTATTCCAACAGTTTCTTCTGTATTTAGGAAAGATGGCATGGAGAAATCCAAAGTCCTCAGAGGTGCCTCCACAGGATCTGGAGACATTTCCTCATCATCAGACAAGAGAATATGATCAGATTTGCTGGGCTCACTATCAGGAGACTTGGCAGGAGACTGGACTGGAGTCTGAGCTGGAGTCTGAACTGGAGTCTGTACAGGAGATGAAACTGGAGACTGAATGGAAGACTTGGCAGCTGATCCACTCTGAAAAAGAGGAGCATCTGAGCTGAGCTCATCAATGAATCTGTTTATATCTTCAGCTGTAGACAGTAAAGCTGTGGTATCTGGAATCTCTGAGTCAGGAATTGCTGATTGAGGATCTACTAGAGGAGGAGAGACTGGAGGAGTAGAAACTCTTACCTCTGCTAGTTCTGGAATCACTGATTCTGAAGAAACTTGATGCTGAGGAAGAGAAGAGGCAGGCTCCCCCTCAACTATTGCACCAGAGGTAGCAGTAGTTTGATGTAGAGGAGGAGATGGAATCCTGTCTTCAGGTAAACTGGTTTCTTGGTGAGTTTCTGAGATGGCATCAGCCTTTGAAGCTTGGGTAGAATTCAGGATCTTGATGTCATACCTCTGTATGGAAGAGATGGAAACTTTCTTCATGTGGTGAAGAGGAGTCCCTTTGGATAAGTCAAACACTGTAGGATTAATCTCATGGAGGAGGAGTGAGATAATCCTAGCATAACTTGGATGTTTCACGCTCTCTCGGATCTTATCCAGTATCATCATTCCGAACTGGAATTTCTTGCGACAGATTATGGCTTGCATAATGTCAAACATATCCATGGAGATGTCTCGGATGGAGTAAGTCTTGCATAAGAGCACTTTGGCAATTACATCCACAAGAAATTTGCCCTCTGAATTGAAATCTGCTCGGCTAAACGACTCTGCTTCAGGATTTGCTCCACAGAAAAGACTGGTTCTGTCGGAATCTTCAGGAGTCAGATCATCTTCTTCATCCACCACTGGCAACTTTAACAAAGTAGCTAAGGAAGTTTTGTCCAGACGGATTTTGATCCCTCTGACCTTGGATTTTAAAACTTTGCCATTTTGCTTGACCTTCAGATTCTTATAGAACTCTTCTACGGCAGGGAAAATAACTTTGCACGGTGTCTGGAGAATGAACGATAGACCGGCGGTGTCGAGCAGGATTAACAGATGTCGGAAATCGTCGGAGAGGTCGGCTATACCTTCAGGGGAGAGCTCTGAGCCGATTCCGATCTTGGAGGAGGGAGCCATCAGCGATTCTGGAGTACGAAGGGAAAAAGAAAGTAGGAAGACAAAACTCTGCAACTGTTCTGGAAGACGAAGGGACGGCGGCTACTCGAGTGAAATGAGAAGTGGAAAGGATTTCTGATTTTTCTAAATATATATATATGACCCTAATTAGGTTTGAGGATGAGTACGGAAGATAAAATCATACCTGATATGGAGCGCCAAACACTTTGGTGCGAATAGAAAAAAAAAAGATTTTCAAATTTCTGATTGTTGTATACTCGAGTAGATTTCGCCATACACGAGTACGAGATGGAGCATACATGAGTAGATCAAGTACATACACGAGTAGGTTACCAATTACTCGAGTATGTAGATTCTGGTACTCGAGTATTTCCGTTTACTCGTGTATATATCTCTATGTACTCGAGTATATCACTTTGAAATATAATTTTCTTGGGAGAGATTTACTGCCACCGATATCTTCAACTCTGAGCCTGTCTGTGAATCCACCATCACTATTCCTCTTTGTTGAGCAGTCCGAGTTCCGTTTTGAAGAACGAGAACTTGGACTCTTCCAGCGGCTTCGTGAATATATCTGCCACTTGCCTGTCTGTGGAGACATATTGTAGATCTATGTCTCCATTCTCCACATGCTCCCGGATGAAATGATAACGAAGCTCTATGTGCTTGGTCCGGCTGTGGGAGACTGGGTTGTTGGCTATTACTATAGCGCTGGATGAGTCGCAAAACAAAGGAATGTTCTGGAACTTCATGTTGTAGTCTTCAAATTGATTCTTGATCCATAAGAGCTGTGCACAACAGCTGCCTGCAGAGATGTATTCTGATTCAGCCGTTGAGATGGCTACACAATTCTGCTTCTTGCTGCTCTAGGAGATAAGTCTCCTTCCGAGAAATTGGCAAGTCCCGGAGGTACTTTTCCTGTCATCTTTGCTACCTACAAAATCTGCATCTGAGTAACCAATTAGTTCACTATCATTACTTCTTGAGTACCATAAGCCAAGATTTGGTGTGCCTTTGAGGTATCTCAAGATTCGCTTTGCAGCGATGTAGCGAGATTCCTTAGAGTTCACCTGAAATCTAGCACATACACATAATGAGAACATTATATCTGGTCTGCTTGCAGTAAGGTAGAGCAAGGACCCAATTATGCTTCTGTACTTGGTTTCATCAAAAGGTTTCCCTTTCTCATCCTTGTCCAGAGACATAGCTGAGGCCATTGGAGTCCTCATGGAGGTTGCATCCTCCATTCCGAATTTCTTAAGCAGCTCTTTGGTGAACTTGGTCTGTGAGATGAAAATTCCATCCTCAGATTGTTTCACTTGAAGCCCTAAGAAATACTTCAGCTCTCCCATACTGCTCATTTCAAACTTCCCTTACATAAGTTTAGAAAACTTCTTGCAGAGGTTGTTGTCTGTAGAGCCGAAAATAATGTCATCGACATAGATTTGCACTAGCAAAATCTTGCCTTTTATTTCCCTAAGAAATAATGTCTTGTCTATCTTTCCTCTCGTGAACTTGTTCTCAAGAAGAAAGGTAGACAGCGTCACATACCAAGCTCGAGGAGCTTGTTTAAGACCATATAGTGCTTTTTGCAGTAGATAAACGTAATTAGGAAAGGTTGAATCAACAAAACCTGGCAGTTGCTCTACATACACCTCTTCCTTTATGTCACCATTTAGGAAGGCGGACTTAACGTCCATCTGATAGACGGTAAAGCCCTTAAGTACAGCGTAGGCAAGAAATAACCTGATCGCCTCCAGTCTTGCTACTGGAGCGTAAGTCTGGTCGAAGTCGATTCCTTCTTCTTGACGATATCCCTTGGCGATAAGTCTGGCTTTATTCTTTATAATTGTTCCATCTTCGTCCATCTTGTTCCGGTAGACCCATTTTGTCCCGATGACGTTCTTATGCTTGGGTCTAGGAACAAGTGTGCAGACTTTGCATCGTTTGAACTGATTCAATTCTTCTTCCATGGCTAAAATCCAGGATGCGTCGGAGTTGGCTTCCTCAAATTTCTTTGGTTCAACCTGTGAGAGAAAACTTAAGTGTAAATTCTCGTTAGTTGTACCTCTCCGAGTTCTGACACCATCCCGGGGATCTCCTATGATTTGGTCTACTGGGTGATCCTTCAGATGTCTGAGCTCTAGAGTTCTTGCATCTGGATTGTCTTCAATCACTGGAGTGATTTCACCATTTGGAGTGATTTCATCATCTGGATCATCTACCTCTCCAATAGGGATTGGGGTGGTGATATTTATGAATTTATCACCTCCATCTTCAATAGGTTCATCCAAGCTTATCTCTTTTAACTTTGTACCTGCAGCTTCAATGAACACACTAGAGGAGTTGCTTTGCAGCAAGCTCGTCTCATCAAATACAACATGTATAGATTCTTCTACAACCAGAGTTTTTCTATTAAATATTCTATATGCCTTACTATGGCTACTATACCCTACAAAAATACCTTCAAAGCTTTTCTCACTAAACTTGGTAGTGTGATACTTGCCGTTGTTAAGTACGAAGCACTTACAGCCAAAGATTCTAAAATAGGAAATGGTCGGTTTCCTGCCTTTTAAAAGTTCGTACGGTGTCTTATCGTGGTCTTTGTTTATGAGCGCTCTATTTTGCACGTGGCATGCAGTGTTAACGGCTTCAGCCCAGAAGTATTCCGGAAGTGAGGCATCACTTAACATGGTTCTGCAGGCCTCTATGAGGGTTCTGTTCCTTCTCTCAGCCACTCCATTTTGTTGTGGAGTGCGAGGAGAGGAAAACTCATGAAAGATACCTAAGCTTTCACAAAATTCTGTTATGACCCCAGATTTGAATTCTGTTCCATTGTCACTTCTGATTTTGACTACTGAACAGTTATATTCATTCTGGATTTGCCTAACAAAATTAGTAAAGATATCGAAGGTATCTGACTTGTGTTTCAGAAAGAATACCCATGCAAATCGTGAGTAATCATCAACAATAACCAACGTATAATCCTTACCTCCCAAACTTCTAACTTGCAGTGGACCGAACAAGTCCATGTGCAGTAGATGTAAACATCTATTAGAATCTTTGCATATAATGCTTTTAAAATTACTCCTTGTTTGCTTGCCTTTTACGCATGCAGGACAAGGTCTTTCCTTAACGCACTTGACATTCGGGGCATCACGTACTAGGTTTTTAGAGAATAATTTATTGATAGTTTTGAAATTAATATGTGCTAATCTCTTGTGCCATTGGTCACCAAGAGATGCACTATCTTTTGCCAAAAGACACACTGGTGTCGAGGAGTCTATACAAATAAAATTTAAACAGAAAATATTTCTGCTTCGAGTGCCTGATAAAATAGTTTCCATATTGTTAACCGATTTTATCAAACACTTGTCAGCATGAAATTCAACTACGTATCCTTTGTCGCATAGTTGGCTTATGCTAATGAGATTGTGTTCCAATCCTTCAACATAGGCTACATCCGAAAAGGATACGCTACCGTTAGAAATCATACCATAGCCTTTAGTGATTCCACGGTCTGAACCTCCAAAGATGACCTTTGGTCCGTTCAATACTGGTGAGTAGTTTTGAAGTAGGCTTCTAGTCCCGGTCATATGCCGAGAGCATCCACTGTCCAAGTACCAGATTGGCATTTTAGCGGTCTTTGGACATACCTGCAATCATAATCACTTAGCCTTAGGAACCCAAACGAGTTTCGGTCCTTGGTCTCGAGTTAGAATACTCCCCCTACGAGGATTAGCCTCATGAGTGGTCATTCTCATGTTGCTAACTTGAGGAGTTGCAGGATATTTGGGATTGAACCAGCAATCGATGGCAAAGTGACCAACTCTACCACAGCAACAACAGTCAAATTTGTTGTATCTTTGCCTCATCTTCTCCTGCTTGACTACCTCGAGAGGAGGTCCAACAGGGGCAGCATTTTTAGATGTGGAGGCTTCATGATGATGGCACGTGCATGAAGTCTTTTCCATCTTCGGCTTTTCTACAACAACTTTCACTTTGGGTGCCTTCTTAATATTATGACCATGAACATAAGGTCCATAGCTCTGAAGTTGAATCTTCTCATAAGGTTCCTTGAAAACGCTCTCACCAAAGTTGCAAAGGCGAGTCCACCCTTGGTATCTTGTCTTAGGCTTCTCAAGGATAGGCCTGCTAAAGTGACCATAGGTGGATTCGTAGTCAAGATCGTTCGTAGGAAAGATGACTTTCTTGAACGCGACTGGCTCCAAGGGAGCTTTCCCTTTCTCTTCGGCAGAGGCCTTCTTGGCCGCCTTATTTCTCCTCTTGGCCTTGTTTCTCCTACAAGATTTACTAGGAGCTCCTTTGTGGCCTAGACCGGCACCACTTGCCTTGGCTGAGAATTCAGCAATCATAGGAAGCACAGTCTTAGGCTTCGAGAAGCTTTCTACAAGCTTCTTCTCAGCCAAGAGTTGTTCTTCCAATTCCTTGATGATTTTCTCTTTAAGGTCAAGGTGCCTGAGAGCCTTGTTGTATTCTTCGATAGATTTATCGAAGTCTTCCTTGAGAGAGTCAGTCTTAGAGACTTCTTCTCTAAGGTTGCTCTCTGAAGCTTTTAGAGATTTTATCTCCCTAGCTTGAGTTTTCACGACTTGACGACATTTGTCGTAAGCCTTGAGTAACTCCTGATATTGTATCATGAGTTCTGATTCATCCTCAGAGAGATAGCCCTCTGGTTCATTGTCATCATCAGAGTCCGAAAGAGGGGTGTGAGATTTTACCTCCCCAGTGAACTGGGGGACTTGCTCATCGTCTGTTAGAGCCATTAGCCCAAAGTAAGCTTCTTCCTCTTCTGCACTTGACTCGGATGAGTCGGAGTCACTGAGAGTTTTGCTCTTCTTAGCTAACAAACTCTTTTCTGTCCTCTTCCTGTTGTAGGACTTCTTGTCTTCTTTCTTGCCGCCCTCTTTCTTCTTATGGGGGCAATCCGCAATGACGTGACCTGGCTTATTGCAGCAATAACAAACAATATCAGTGGAATAATGTTTATTCGGTTTCGAGCCATACCTGTCGTGGCTGCTTGAGCTCTTTTTCTGACGATCACCATCATTGCGTGATCTTCTATATGAGGCATCCTTGCCTTTCCATTGCTTCTTTTTGTTCAAGAATTTCTTGAACTGCCTTGAGAGTAGAGAAAACTCTCCTTCAGATAGCTCCGAGCCAGAAGAGCTTGGTTCAGACGAATCTTCATCATCAGCTTCAGGAGCTGGGGCAGGAGAGCTAGCCTTAATCTTCCTTGAGCTGTCTGCCTTCAGAGCAACAGACTTCTCTTTGGATCCGGACCTGCTCATCTCTTCTTCAGCTTTTCTAGAATTGATTTGAAGCTCATAGGACATTAGCTTTCCGAACAGATTTTGCGGGTCCGTCTCGGCTAACCTTCCGAACTCCCAAATGGCGCATACCTTGTTATCCCATTCCTTGGTTAGGGATCTTAGGAATTTGTCATTCAGTTCTCCGTTGGTGAAGACTCGGCCATAAACTCTTAGGCTGTTCACTATCTTGAAAAAGTTCTCGAACGTGTCAGCTGTGGCTTCCTTGTGACCTTGCCGGAAGGCTTCATACTTTTGATTCAGAAGGGATCTCCGATCATCCCTCACTTCTTCAGTGCCTTCCATCAGAGTCACCAGGGATTGCCACATCTCCTTGGCAGATTTGCAATGGATGAGATTCTGCAGCATTGAGTCATCGACTGCACTTGCTATTATATTTTTGGCTTTCTTATCGAGGGAGACAAGTGCAATCTCGTCTTTATCCAAGTCCATCAGCTTCTTAGAAACTTGTTTGGATGAGTCTATAGTAGAGGCAACCATAGGAACATGCGGACCTTCTTCAACAATCATGAAGATCCGAGGAACCACAGCTTCCATGAAGAACCTAACTCTTTCCTTCCACATAGGAAAATTATTTTTGGTGCAAATGGGAAGCTTGGCAAAATCTTTAGTCTTACTCATGCTTGATATTTCTCAAAAGACAACTCGGGTAGGATCAGATCAAGGTGTTAACCTCTTAACGATCAACCTCCCCCTCTGATACCAATTGAGAGAGGAAGTTGTCTACCTAAATCACCTAGAGGGGGGTGAATAGGTGAGATGTGCGTCTATTTGCGGAATAAAAAATTAAGGAACCAGCACAGCACAATACCAAGCAATCACAGATGACAAAAGATTTATAGTGGTTCCCCAACCTTGGGTACGTCCACTTTCCTCACCAATCTAGTAAACCACTAGACTTGGCTACTCCACTATCTTGGATCAAAACGATCCTACACCTCGGAACAACGTTCCTACAAAAACTCGATCCAAACCGGATCTACACTCGGAAGATAAAACTTCCTATAAGTCTCGGAGAAAAGGCTCCTACACAATAATTTGTTTAAAAAAAATGCAAACAATAATGATCTCAGATCTGGATCTTGACGGTCTTCTTCCTTAAGAACTTTGGCTTGATCAGAGAAGTTGAAGACGACTTGAGATAGATCCACAAATCTGAAAAACTGAATCACCTAGATCGAGAGAGTAGATCTGGAATCTTTAAAGCGCGGCGAGATCGAGTGATTGACTTGCGTCTGGATCGCTGAAGAATTAGGGTTGCAAACAGAGATCGGAGATCGTCGATCCAAAGCTTCTTCCGTGAACGTTAATGGCGGCGGCGGCGACTTGAAGAATTAGGGTTCACGGGATTGTTCTCTTTCTCTTTCTTAAAATAATAATCTCTGAAAGAAGTAATTATTAGTCAAATCTGAAATGACTTATTTATAGGTAGACTCCAACGGTCATAAGAGTAATTAAAGATGACACGTGGACCTATCGGATCAATTCGAGATGACCAGCGATATTGACTTAGAGAATTTCAGGAAAGATTTGAACCGACATACTCGAGTCATAGAAGATACATACTCGAGTATCAGAAGGTATATACTCGAGTGGAAAAGATTGGCATACTCGAGTAAGAGAAGGGAAAACTACTCGAGTGATTTAGAGATCAACACTCGAGTGATTAATGAACTACTCGAGTATGAGAGCAGATACTCGAGTGAAAACACTTAGAAAAATTTCAGATAAAGTAGGAATAAATACTCGAGTATAAGAGTTGCAGATACTCGAGTGAGAGAAAAAGAACTACTCGAGTATATCAGGAGAACTACTCGAGTGAGGGGAAAATGAACTACTCGAGTATATTAAAAAACAACTACTCGAGTACAGAGTCACTTACTCGAGTATATAGGGAACTACTCGAGTATGTGGACTTAGAGTATTTCTGAGATGGGAGGAACAGAACTACTCGAGTATAAACAAAGCACTTACTCGAGTAACTGACCAACCACTCGAGTACAAGTTATCACTTACTCTAGTGAATACAGCCTACTCGAGTATGTAAACCAACTTACTCGAGTACTGACCCACTTACTCGAGTATACTAGAGAAGTACTCGAGTATGTGGACTTAGAGAAAATTCTGGATTTAAGAACAGAAGGAATTACTCGAGTATAAGATATGACCTACTCGAGTGATTGACTATCTACTCGAGTATAAACTTATCTACACGAGTATATAGAGTCTACACGAGTATGTCTAAGGATCTACTCGAGTATTAAGTCACTTACTCGAGTATATGAAGGGTACTACTCGAGTATGTGGACTTAGAAAAATTTCTTCTGAAAAACATCCTTCAATACTTGAGTCCACCATTCCAAGTGCATGTAGGAAGTGTATCCCAATAGAGAGGCTATACATGGGCCAACACTTTGGATCACACAATGAGGGATTACATTGTATGGTCCTGTGTTTGGTGACCCATTATAGACTGACATTGGTCTACACTTGGCATTAAGGACCTGCACACATACAACTTAAACACAGCATCAAATACATATTAATTCATCTTAGTTCAAGGTCTGACCACCTACAAATCTGAGGTATTGTGAAGACAAATCCCAACAATATATACATACATATATATATATGTAACGGTTCGACCCCGGTTGGACCGGTTCAACCTTGAACTTTTCCCTCCGTCGGTTCGATGTTCGGTCCGGTTTTCAAAACCTTGGTAAATAGACATTTAAGTAGACCATTAAACCACGGAGGAAAATGAAATGAGAGTAGTTTCCAAAGCAAATAGCAACGCCATCGATGAGAGAGAAGGCAAACAGTTGTGTCATTGATGAGACGAGAAGAGCAACAGTCAGGTTGGAGAGAAAAAATATTTTATTTTATTTTATTTTATTTTGGATGGTGGAGGCCGCCGAAGCGGGTTCTGACGGCTCCCTACGCCTCAAAGGCCGTGAGTGAGGGTCGTGGAGGCCCTCACTCCCCTTCACGCGATCCATGCAAGGTAGAAATCCCCAAAGATTGCAGAGGTTAGGTGGGTGGTCCGAAGCTATCCATGGTCGGGATCGCCATCACCGGTGATCGGAGTCTGCGGGAATCAGCAGGAAATAGATCTATGACAGACAGGAGTCGGAGGAACTTATATGCGTGTCGTTTAGACGAGTGGATCGACGGGTGGTCATGGGTGGTGGAGATCGTCAGAGTTGAGGAAGAAGACTCGTAGGGTGGTTGTCGGGGCTGATTTTCTGGCTGGTTAGGGGAGAAAGAAATAGGGGAAATGAAATCCAACCTCCCTTGGGGTTTATAAAGGGGTGGGGGTTGGTTTAGGATTTTAGAAAGGAATAACTCCTCCTTCCTTGAAGAGAAAAGCCTCCTCCTTAATTCCTACGGCTCAAACCTTCTCCCTCAACCTAAAAAGGTATGAAATAATTCCCCAAGAGCTGGCATTTACCTTTGGGAATAAATAAAATCAATTATGTGGGTTTTTATTACCTAATTAGCCTTAAAACATTATAAGTAATTAATTATAAATCAATTTGAATTCAAATTTTTATCATAGCCTCCTGAAACCATAAATTAATTTCAGAAATTTTTTTATAATTTTTGGTGGTATTTTGATATTTTATTTTATTAGTTTATCAAGCATTTTTAGAAAAAGTGGTCAACATGAAAGTTATAGATCTCGACGAGATCTACAACTTTCATGTTGACCACTTTTTCTAAAAATGCTGTTTAGGAGATCTATTTTCAAAAGGCGCGAAGGGGGTCCGCGCAAAAAAAAAATTCGTAATATTTACCGGGCGGAACCCCCTCCGCGCCTTTTGAAAATAGACCCCCTAAACAGCATTTTTAGAAAAAGTGGTCAACATGAAAGTTGTAGATCTCGTCGAGATCTACAACTTTCATGTTGACCACCTTTTCTAAAAATGCTGTTTAGAGGGTGTATTTTTCGTTTTTCCGGGGAGCGCGTTTTTTAGAGCAAAAAGCGCTGCGCGGAAATTCATTAATCTGTGTGTATATATATATATATATATATATATATATATATATATATATATATATATATATACGAGCATCTTCGCACGGGCTACGCCCGTGCTCGATGCTCTAGGGCGGCCTTCGGCCGCATCGAGGCGGGCTTCGCCCGCCTCTGCACGGGCTTCGCCCGTGCTCGATGCGTCGATGTGGGGTGCAGCTGTATGAGAGCAGGCTATACGCACAACATATACATATGAGCATTCAAAACGATTGGAGAACATATGAATCAAGATTAAACTTTTAATAAAATGTATGGTATGCATTAAAAATTTTAATTTCCTTCTCAGGCTCTATTTTCCTGTCATATGCCGAAGGGCTCTGTAAATGTGTTTTTTCTCTTTGTCGCCATCTCTTTTCAGTATTTTTCTCTCTTTTCATCTAAAGGAGGAGAGTTAATGTGACATTTCATCGAATGATTAAGGGGCAATAGTTGATATGTGCTCATGAGAGGAGGATGAGACTTATTATATATCGTCGAGGCTACGACTGTGATCGATGATGTTGGGCGGCCTTCAGCCGTAACAGGCGGGCCTTGCGCACATGCGCAGAGGATGTGTTTGTATTTGAGTGGTTAGTATATGGTGTTGAGTGATCATCGTTTTCAGTGCGTTCAGGTGTGTGCTCATGTCGCTAAGCAAATGATATTTAGTAAAAAGATAGAACACACAGATGGAAATAAGAGAGTGTACATATCAAAAGCAGGTAGCAAACTGATTATTACAAACGGTGTCATATGTATGTAAACAGTACATGAGCATCGCTATAGGTGGAGATGAAAATATGCGAAATCGCATTTTGTTCTGTAGAGCTTATGTAGATACAGAGCATTGAAGCAGAAGTGCAGCTGTACTTGAAAAATATGTGAGGGAAACTCGGTCGCTGATGCTGTGCAATATTCAGTGATTTTGGGAGACACTGCATGTATGAACGATGTAAGTTATAGTAGTTATTAACCAACGGTCGTTCAGGTAGGGTATTTATGTTTGTATGTGCTGTATATTATGTGGTAAGTGTTACCTTCTGATCCTTGTAAATACATAGTTCCATTCTTCTTCAGTTGTCAGACCTGGCGGGACAGGTGAGATACGTAATCGAAAGCCCGGAATCTCAGTTCGTGGACCATCTGACCACCTCCTTGTGTCTGGCTTGCAGATCTCGTCGTAGTAATTGTAATCGGAGTACTCTGTAGGGTTGTTGTTTGTAGGGGTAGCTGCAAGAGAAAACTTCATAGTTTACTGTACAGATTGTTCTGATAATAAAGAAGTTTATATGAAGAGTATCAATTAATTACTTTGTTGAGATGTTGAGTTATTTTGTTGTAATTGTACCCGGTGATATGGTGCATTCTCGTTTGACATCTGCAGTTTTTTGACAGGCGTTAAAAAACAACCGGTGCACGATAAATGAGTAAGTAGTTTATCAGAACTATGTAATAGATCATAATAGCAGTACAGTATATAACAAAAACGCAGTATACATCAAAGTGTACAAATGTCAACAGTTTTTTTAGAAAGTTGCAAGTATTTAGAGCATGTAAGCTGAAATGTGAGGTATTGCAGTATAAATGTAGAAAAGGGAGAAATAATATTTCTGAGTGAATCTGTATGTATATAAATGTTGCTAAAATGAGATCTTGTAATCATAGATGTTAGATATATCATAATAAGAGATATCATTACGTATGAAGCGCGTTTCTTACTTAACTTATATTGAACATCACGGATATGATGTCACTGTGTATGATTGTTGTTCTGATTTTGTAGACGTGTGTGCTTACGACAGGTGATAGGAAAGTCACTTTACTTTTAGTAGGTATATGTTGTTGTAAGGTAGATTTTGATGATGTAGTTTGTTTTATAGATTTTGTGGTAGCATGATCGTTTTAATATGCATATATGCATACAAAGTAATATGTTCGTAATATTAACTGTAATGTATGTGTAACTTTAGTACATGCAAATCAAGCGTAGTGTATATTGAGTGGATACGTGAGTATGAGATTCAATGTTGTTGTCAGAAATGTTGGAAGATGCATTTACAGGGAGAATTTAGTATGTGTATACGTTCGTGAGTATTTATGTTCACATTTGTGCAAGAAATAGTGTAGTTTTTATCAGTGTGCGCATCATGGTAGGTGCATAAAGTTGAGAAGGAGAGATAGTATTGTTTTATAGGTATATTAAGAGATGTGAAAATTGTTATGATGTATATGTATTTATTGTAAGTACATAATGTAAGCATATTTAACTTTTTGTACTTATTCAATGAAATTGCATATTCATATGAAGCAGTAATCGCTATAAAAAATATTAGAGGGTATTTTATCACATATAAGTATTATTATTGTAATACTTTTACGGTATATGAAAATCACATTATACAGAGTATGCAAATACCAGGTATTGCTTTCGAAATGTGCAAGGGGTTATAAATTGTCGGGCAAAATGTGAGACGTTGCGGTCGAGCTGTAAGAAAGGAAACATAATGTGCTTGAGTGATGCTATATGATTGTAGGTGCTGCTAGCAGAGAGATGGTGTATTTACAGGTTGTAGGGATATCGTGGTAAGAGATTTTGCCCTTTAGTATATCAGTCATTATATCGTATATGTAATTTCAATACATCGAATAACAATGTATAAGTTAGAGTAAATATTTTGTGAAAAAAAAAATTATTTTGTATTGAATGCATACCTCACTGTAATATTCTATGTTGATGTTGTAGTTGTCTGAAAATTTCTTTGTACACAACATTCACTGTGTAGATACCTGGATAATTATCTATTTTGCCATTCTGCACTAAAACATTTGTTTTATCTCGGGAGGTGCCTCGTGATAGAGCTACATACAATTGACCATGACTGAATACATTATTTGGTAGGTATATGCCGACATGTTGAAATGTTTGTCCTTGAGATTTATTTATTGTAAGTCCGAAGCTTAATCGTACTGGAAATTGCTTACGTGTTAATTGGAATGGCAATTTGATATCTTCTATAGTATTTAAAGGGATTCGTGGAAAGAAAACAGAGGTACCCTCAAAATGTCCTGTTAGAATATCTGCTTCAATCACATTTTTTGCAAATCTACGGCACATCAGTCTTGTTCCATTGCAAATTCCGATCTTTGGATCAATATTCCGCAGTAACATAATTGGTGCCCCAACCTTTAACTTTAACTTATGAGGCGGTAAATTACCTGGTGTTAATGTATTGAGAAATTCTGGTTTATAAAAATTTCTTGCGTCATCTGAAACAGAATCATAGGAATAGTATATAACTTCTTCTCCCGGAAGTTGGAGTACAGTGATGTCGTTCAACATATTCACGTGCTCATTTAAAGGTGTTAGTATAGCTCTATCTCGCATATAGTTTTTGTCTCCAACATGTGAATCCAAGTTTGGGAATGTAACATTTATTAAATCAGTAATGGATTTCTCACCTTCCCATAACATGCCTAGTGGGTTAGGAATTCTAATCATTTCATTTTCTGTCATTGGCTCTGTACCATTTCCAACTCGTAGCAAATATTCAGAGAAAGCAATATCCTGTTTTGCACGCATATTTTCTGTTAGACTTAGTATCCTTACATGACTCCATAAATAGGATTGAACGATACTTGCATTAATAATTTGTGCTCTGGTTCCATTTGCAACAACAGGTAGCACCTGACGAAAATCACCTCCTAAAATAATAATTTTTCCTCCGAATGGCCTGTTGATGCTAGTTGCGTCACGGAATGAACGATCAACAGCTTCGAGGGCCTTTCTATCAGCCATTGGGGCCTCATCCCATATGATTGCTGATGATCTTCTGATAAGTTCAGCTAAATCTGATTGTTTTGTAAAGCCACAGTATGACTGGGCATGCAATTTAATGGGTATACGGAATTTTGAGTGTGTAGTTCGACTCCCTGGTAATAGAGTTGCAGTAATTCCTGAAGTAGTTGTAGCTAATACGATGCATCCTAAATGACGAAAAGTTGCGATAATTGCACGGTATAGATATGTTTTCCCAGTTCCACCTGGTCCATCAATGAAAAATAAGTCCTCTGATTTGTTCCTTATTGCGTCACTTATTACGTTGTACGCATGTAACTGCCCTTCATTAAGTGATGTGACGGTATTAAGGTCATCATCGGTGATTGCTAACGATAACTCTGCTTCAATAAGAGTGGAAAGGTTATTGAGATGTTTGAACGATTCATTTATTTGAGGTAGATCAAACTCTCTAATCGAACGTTTATGTTGTTGGAGAATCTCATTGAGCTCGTATAAAAGTTTATTCATAATATAGAGCTTGTTGGTGGCACTGGAGCTTGGGTAGTCCTCTATCATGCTTGCATAATTTTCAGACCAAAGAGTTCTGACATCCGCTGGTTCACAAAATATCAAGATAGTGGCAAACAATCTTCGTAACGCAGACGGCATTCTGAATGTTCGAGCCTCGGTTAGGCATTCTCGAACACTATTATCTTGCTCGAGCAAACCGTAGTTTCTTGCAGCTTCCTTAAAAGTGGTGCATGTAATGTTGTTAACAGTCAGTAAATTATCAAATGATGTAGGACCTGGAACATGATTTAGTAACATACGCAGATAGTATCTCTCATTATCAGCAAGTGGAATAGAGTAAATCCTGCTAATAACTTTTCGTCTCCTGACTCTTTTTCTCCAATATTTTTGTTGCTTAAACCAACGATAATATTTAGGGAAATCTTTGTATAAATATAGGTTAGGTTCTTGATGTTGACTGTATATACTGAAAAATTCAGTCAACATTGTTTTGGAGTTTCGGGTGGTTGTTAATATTGATGAAATTGATTGGTCAGTATGGAATTGTATCTGATGTTGATTTGGTAGATGTATTTGTAATCGCTCTACTGATGGATAAATTTGGCTCATCTGAAACTTGAACAGTCTCCACAATGCCTCCGGTGGGCATAACCATCTGCCGTTAATGTAGTTAGTAATTTCATCGGGATGGGTATTAGGTTTGAGTTGAAAAGAGATTTGATCTGGGCCTTTGTATACATATTTGTATAAGTATTTTATACTGTTGATACTGCTGCAGATTTCAACATTTAGATGGCAGTTGTATTTTAAAAGTAGCCATGGGTTATATGGAACAACCCATCTGTTGTCAACGTTGAAATCTGTGTTTCTGCCTAATGTTATGCAGCGTTTGCTGTGTCTTCTTCTATATATTGGATATGCGTCATTTCCATGAAGAGTTGTCTCTGAGAACTGCTTCGGAAAACATTTGCTGCAGATGTTGTTATGCATACATTTAGCATTTGGATTGTATGCACCGCAGGGCCCATGGATCATGTGCTTTAGCACAGACTCATATAATGCAGGTTCTTCGTTTGCATATGGTATTTCGGCTCGTACGATTGAATCATACTCGTCAGGAGAGCTTAATTTGTATGCTGATTCTAGCAATACTAACATATGCACATGTGGTAATCCTCTTTTTTGAAATTCAATGACGTGCACATGTGCAACAACTTTTCCCAACACACCTCTTTTGAATATATCTTTTTTCAGTTCTTCGTATTTTGAACGAAAAATTCTAGTTATTATATCTGAGCGTTCATACGGAGATTGTCCTTGCAGTAGGTGGTCAGTAATCTCTTTCCATTCTGGATTACATGTCATTGTTATAAACAAATCTGGTTTCCCAAGGTGTTGAACAATTGTCATAACATCTTGGTATCGTTGATATAGATCTCGTGGACTGCCTATAAATGATGATGGTAGTATTATATTTTTACCGACGCTACCTAAAAAAACAGATTATTAGTTACAACGTAACGTTACAGAATAGGTTAGTAGTACAAGTGTTTACAGTAAATAATGTGAAGTACCAGCATTATTTTCACCAGCATTAAAGCAATCTTGTAAACCTGAGTATAATTCTGCACGTAGGTCGCTTTGGTGTGATCTAATAAAATGTAGTTTTTGTGTTTCAACCTTAATGTAGGTGTCGACAACGTATTGTTGGAGTAATCTTCCACTGCGCAGTAGTATTGAATTAGATGCCTCTCGGATCTGCAGGATGGTAAGTACAAATGTAGTATAAGCGGAAAAAAAAAATTGTAAGCGAAACAATTTTATTAATGGCTTATTACCTGTAACATGTATGAGTAGTAATCACAACATGTAATGGTTGAGTTGTTTAATGACTGTAAATTGCAAGACCAGCCAAAAGTGCCATAAGGTAATAGCAGCGGATATTGGAGCGGATCGTAGAAGCCTGAGTATTCAGGGATATTCAGAAGTTGATCTCCGGTTGTTTGAATAATGATATCTCTTTCGTGTGGCTCACATCAGTATTCATCTCCAACCAATATAGCAACAACTTGAGATGCAGTAGGTAAATTGTATTGAAGCAGAGTAGACGGACGTTCTTTTAGGAGGAGCTTGCATTCTTATATATCTGGGCGACGCGCTAGTTGACGGAACATTTTTACATACGGGTTGCACAAATCCAGTATGTGTGTTAATTGTTGCAGTAGGTCAGATTGCAACTCATTATTTTCTTGTAACCGATTCGACGTTTCATGTTCAGTGTCGTAGATGAATAATTGAAGAAAGCGTGGTCTTAACCCATCAGGAGGTGTAAGGCTTCCAATTCGATGATAAATTGTGCCGTGTGCCCGAAAACTGTAAATGCCTTGGTGAAATGATGGCGTGGGATCGTCCAGTGTAACACCAAATGATGTAAAGGCAAATACATGGTTGTATGAGCGCAAATTTTTCCTAAAGTGTTTGCCTTTCGCACTTTGGGCAATGAACAGATTGAGAAGTTCAGTGGGTGTTTGGATTTCAGGAAGTGCGATTTTGCCGTGATTACAACACAGGGTGTTTGTTTCACGGTGGAATAATGTAGCATTACAGTTTGGACAAATTGTTGGCATGGGTAATTGGAACTGCGTGTCGAATTGGGCTGGGCAGAAATTTCTTGCACAGTTACACTGAATATATGATCTACGACAGCACTCAATGGTGCCCTCAACATCGTCGTTCTCCTTCTCTGCTTCTGAGCTCAAACTGTCAGTATTTGCTGTAACTGCAACTAAGAAGCAATAAATTTATAAACGTAATAACGTAGTAGAAATAAATATGTAATTGTACTTATACTGAACCTGTTGTTATTGTTGGATGCGCTGATGCTGAACTTTCACCTGGATGAAAAGTTGAACGTGTGCTTACGAAGTCGGGCAATGTTGGTGTCTGTTCTTCGTTAAGGTGTCGCTTCTCGCGTCTTCTCATGTTTGCTGCACTACGCTGTAGTGGAGTCATATTATTTCGTCGTATGCGAGCTGAGTTACGATTTAGTAGCCGTCGACGACTTTCTGGTATGTGTATGAGATTTGTAAGTAGAACATTTTGAGTGATAAAGTAAATTGCTTATAGGATGTGCTCATAGTTTGTGAGACCTGGTCGTAGAATGTTTTGAAGTAAATCTTCATCTCGAGGCTGCTCCATTTTGTGTATAGTCGATGTACCTAGTATTATCCAAGAATGTGCAGAACTCAAATATCAGGAGTTCTGCGTAGAACAACGAAGTATTAAAGTATACAGTAGCACAAAGATGGTTATAAGTAATTGGAGTACGTAGCTGAGCAGATGGTAATAAACATGGGGTAAATGGAACAGTGGTACAAGATAAGCTAGGATAACATCTGAACGTTGGTAGATGGCAGGTACATATTCAACAGAAGTGCGCGTGGCTGAAATGTGTGAAGTATATTTACAGGTACAGTCTTCTACAATGCAGTTTAAGTACTATATTGCTCATAGTTGAACGTGTGTTTACGAAGTCGGGCAATGTTGGTGTCTGTTCTTCGTTAAGGTGTCGGTTCTCGCTTCTTCTCATGTTTGCTGCAGTACGCTGTACTGGAGTCATATTATTTCGTCGTATGCGGGATGAGTTACGATTTAGTAGCCGTCGACGACTTTCTGGTATGTCTATGAGATTTGTAAGTACAATATTTTGAGTGATAAAGTAAATTGCTTATACGATGTGCTCATAGTTCGTGAGAACGGGTCGTAGAATGTTTTGAAGTAAATCTTCATCTCGAGGCTGTTCCATTTTGTGTATAGTCGATGTACCTAGTATTATCCAAGAATGTGCAGAAATCAAATATCAGGAGTTATGCGTAGAACAACGAAGTATTAAAGTATACAATAGCACAAAGATGGTTATGAGTAACTGGATTACGTAGTTGAGCAGATGGTAGTAAACATGGGGTAAATGGAACAGTAGTACAAGATAAGCTAGGATAACATCTGAGCGTTGGTAGATGGCAGGTACATATTCAACAGAAGTGCGCGGGGCTGAAAATGTGTGAAGTATATTTACAGGTACATTCTTGTACAATGTAGTTTAAGTAGTATATTGTTCATAGTATTCTGATTTAATATCAAAAAGTTGTAGCTCCTGGGCTGAGATCGTTCTTCCGTTAACTGTTTGCCCGTGTATAATATTTATGGCAGCCTGCATCGAAGCCTCATCCGCAAATATCAGTTCACCTGTCCCAGTTGGCTTGCCTGCTGTGTCGACGTTAGTCTGCAGTAATGAGTGGTTAGTACACGTTTGAAATAAAGAGAAAAATTGTTGCGAAAATTTATTTTGCAAAGTCGAGGAGAAGATCGTACAGTGGCGTGTAGAAAGCCTGGAAGTGTTTGGAAGACCGATCTTAAGAGCTCATTGGTTGTATCATGACTAAGGTTGCTAGGCAGTACAGCAAAATAGTAGTATTCTCGCATATGTGAGGGTACATTGTTGTACGGGTCAGCAGAGCCGAATGTCGATGCAATGTTGTTGTCACGCGTCACAGTTGATGAGGAGCCGTAGTCGGCCATTGCAAATGTGTCGGGGCATGCTTTCGTGAATGACAAAAAGGGCAAAGTAACAGCGAGTTAGGCAGTGGTTTTAAAATAAAATGTACGGTCAAAGATAGTAGTAGCAGTTTGCACTGAAGAAGTAGTTTAAGAGAATGATGCTTACAGATGAGGTGGAACTGAGATCGAATGCGTAGTGGATGTCGTGAGTAGGAGCACAAAAAGAATGTATAATCGAGATGGCTCCAATGTATAGGAAATAAATACGGCCTAACTGAGAACGCACAAATGTCAGAGCGAAGTCAAAGCAACAGTGAAAGCAGTACGGAGTCGTCTGAACACAGATGGACGAAATGAAATGACAAACAGAGGTTAAAGAGAAATCAGAACAGTATGAAAATTGATTCGTAACAAGCACCCGTGTTCATGACCGCGAATAGCGTGCCAACCGGAGACGTAGTCATGCTTTTGTACGTGAGCATGTGTAAACGTAATTTGTAAGTTTGTGTACATGTACTCTCAGGTCATCCAATTAAGAGAAACAGTGCACATATTCAAGGTGAAGTGAGTGTACCGTGAGCGTCATATTATGTAGCTTTTGCAGACAGAGTAGGTAATGTTCAGATGAATTACTTTGTTCAAGTAGTAGTATGCGTACTTTATGAGAGCTTCTCATCTTCTTGTACTATAGGTAGTGATCAGAAAGTAAAGAGTAACAATGCCAACCTTACAACAGTTTCATATCCAGTTGAGCATGAGTAAATCAAGAGCTGAAAGCAAATAAAAGCAGTTCTCAAATCCCATAGCTAACCTCAAATCCATAATACAAACAAACAGGTGGAGATGAGAAACTCAAAAAATGAAACAGAGTAGAATCAGTTTTGAAATACAGAGCTGATAGGAAAATCCATATTCCCACAAAATCTGATCTTAAAAGCACCCACTGAAGCAAACAGGTGTTAAAGCCAAACATAACAGTGGGAAACCCAAATTGAAGCACAATTTTAAAAGCAGCAAAGCACAATACAACTCCAAACCTGAAAGGGGAAGAAGAGCGCATAAAAATGTGGAGGAGCGCAGGAAAATGCGGAGGAGGCAGCGGCAAGGACAGGGGACGCGGAGTCGGCAGTGGCAACGGCAGTGGCAGCAGTACCGGAAGCCTCAGCGGGCGCGGCTTCGACTTGGTTTTCACCTGCGGAGAGAGCAGTGGCGGAGTGAGGCAACATCCGAAGGTCGAACTCAGCAGGAGACGAAATCGAAAGAAGAAGCGATACTAAAATTCATGAGCAGAAGGGAAACAAAAAAACGGAAGCCAAACGTAAATTGAAATCACAAGGGATATTAAAATCAAGAAAGGAAAATGAAATAATCAAGCAGGCAGGAGCAGATCACCGCACGTAAATGCAGATGCGGCAGCAGCAACGGGCATGGAAGCAGCAGTGGTGCGGAAGAGCCAGGGCCAGGGACCGGAGCAGCGGAATGGGCAGCGATAGTGGAAGTGGAAGTCGATTAGAGGAGGGAAGATGCGGTTCAGATGCGGCAGCGGCAGCGGGCGTGGAAGCAGCAGCGGTGCGGAAGAGACAGGGGCAGGGACCGGAGCAGCGGAATGGGCAACGACAGTGGAGGTGGAAGGGGATTCGAGCAGGGAAGATGCGGTGGGAGGCAGTTTGAAGATATGCGGGCCGTGAGCGGCGCATGAGCGGCGAGCGCACATCTCCGCCGAGGACACGCGGGGGCGATGGTAGGACACGCGTCGGGGAAGGCAGTGTGCAGGAGCGATGAGAAGATCGGAGGCAGTGTGCAGCAGCGATGAGAAGATCGGAGGGCTTGGAGGGTATTAGAGGATCTGACGGGCGTGATTCATTCTGTGATAAGAGCAAACAATAGCATACTCTTTTATATATAATAGAGATATATATATATACATACATATATATACATACATATATATATATATATACATATATATATATATATATATACATATATATATACATACATATATATATACATAGCATACTCTTTTAAGAGCAAACAATAGCATACTCTTTTATATATAATAGAGATATATATATATACATACATATATATATATATATATATACATACATATATATATATATACATATATATATATATATATACTGTTGGTACCCTAGATGTGATTTGGCTTATGTAATCCCTTTCCAGCCCCTCCTGATCCATATAAAGATATATGATCATGTTTAGACTCTGTTTAGTCTCCCTAGGGCAGTTTATAAACTGACCTAGAGCTTAGGTTAGAAGTTCTAGATGTTTTTGTGGTTAAGGCTTTTCCGTTCGACCATCGTCGAACGAGGCCTCGCGATCGTCGATCATTGGTCGACGATAGCAGGGCTATTAAATCGTTGAAGTCAAGACAATTATCGTCGACCGTTGGTCGACGATCTCAGAGCAAGCTTACTACGCTCTGAAGGTTGGTCGACGATCTGTCATCAACAGATCGACGATCGTGTTCTTGCTTCACGATTTCTGTCTCGACAGATATTTGCCTTTGCTGGTCGACTATCTGTTAGCTGGTCGACTATCTGTTAGCCGGTCGACGATCTATTAGCTGGTCGACGATTTCTGGTCGACGATTTCTGTTCCGACAGATTCCTGCTATTAGTCGACGATCTGTTTGCAGGTCGACGATCATCGAACTCCTGTTCGACGATTTCTGTCTGCTTTTATCTGTTCGTATTTATTTTATTCCTTGGTTTATTTCCAAGTGTTTTAACGTGTGGTTAGAAAGATTTTCTGAAGAATGTTTTTGCTAATTTATGGCTTAAATTCAAATGAATTATTTACCAAATATGTCAAGCATAAATTACGGGATTTCGTATTTTGATAAAGCATTTTTGTCTTATTATACAAAATATATTGCCAGGCTGTATTCTAGCCGTTGGCGGTGTATGCTATTTCCAAGAACGATAAATCTTTATGCTGAGATATTTTCCTATTCATTTATTTCCTTATTGGGAC
The DNA here is from genome assembly GCA_039513925.1 of Platanthera zijinensis. NCBI lineage: Eukaryota > Viridiplantae > Streptophyta > Magnoliopsida > Asparagales > Orchidaceae > Platanthera > Platanthera zijinensis. The sequence continues at coordinate 135,487,876 of CM077095.1, forward strand.
TGACAGAAAGTTAATAGGTCATTCTATTCCTATTGCTATATTCTATTTTGAGATAATCTGTTGCAGGGCTCGAGAATTCAAATCAATAGAGCCGTTCCAAAAGAAAAACGTGAAGACATATTTAAGAGAGATTCTTCTCTCAGCAAAAAAGAAGTTACAGACACAGAGAAATATTATTCATTCGCTTAAGCATCATCAGAGCAGCTCTTCACAATCTCACAACAAGAAGAAGAAAAGTTTTCCTGAAGCAAAAGCCCAGAGCAATCATCTTTCATTCTCAAGTCTCCTGAGCATCTGCTTAGAGTTTTCAAGACTTCAGAAAGAGCTCCAGCTCTGCTTCAAGTGCTCCAGAATCTTAAGACCTGATAAAAATCAGTCTTCAGATCTCTGAGGATTTAGTTTCAGTTTATCTGAAACTCCTTCATCCTGAAGCAAAGGCTTTCCCTGGACTTTCACTGAGCCAGGGGAGACTTTGATTCTTTAGAGAATCCACAAGTCTTCTCTAATCTGTATTCACAACAGAGAAGATAATCTAACCCTCTCAACCCCTTTGTAAAAAGATTTTGTTCACACCTCTTCAAAAGTGAACGTTGGTGACAGGGCACCTTATCAACAACCTGTGGTTGAGCATCCTTATCAAAAGCTCAAAGGGTCTGTTTGATCTACCTGAATCAGATCATTGGTGGCAGGGCACCTTAGCAAAAACCTGTAGTGGATTCCTACCAGGGTGGTAGAAGAGTGGATGTACCTATTTAAAGGGAACCACTATATATCCTGTGTCTCTCTGGTTCTTGCTGATTTGTTTATTCTGTGGCTGTGTTAGAACTACCTAGGGTTGCTAGTTGCTGTGATAGGCTTGTAGTTAACTGAAATTTCAGTCAACTTCTTCACTTGTGCACCTCACTGTGTTAGGCTCTTAGGGTTCAAGTATCAGATTTTTTATTCCGCAAATAAACTCCAAGGGAGCTGACTAAGTGTTCATAAAATTTTGAATACTCTATTCACCCCCCCTCTAGAGTAGTTTACAACTTATCCCCTCACTTTCAATTGGTATCAGAGGGAGGTTAGCTGTTCATACAGGCTAACACCTGAGTTAAAAGATCCTGTGATAAGTTATTTCCTGATACCATTCACAAACACTTTCACACATGGCCCAGTCTAAGGATTATTCAAGCACCAGACCTCCTGTATGCAACTTGTCCAAGTTTGGCATATGGAAGGCCAGGATAAGACTATACATGAATTCTATTGATGAAGATATTTTTTCTTCTATTTTGACAGGACCACCTGCTAGGCCTGCTGCTGCTTCCACTTCTGCTGATCTCAGTGCTGTGCCACCACCTGACTACAATGAAACTTACAAGAAGGCAAAAGCAGTTGATGCTAAAGCAATGAATATCCTAGCTCAGACAATGTCTGATGAGATATTACAGAAGCTGGCTGAATGTACCTCAGCCAAAGCTATGTGGGATTCCCTCAACCACATAGTTGCTGGCTCAGCTGATGAGAGGAAGGATAGGAGATCCAATCTCACCTCTCAGTATGAAAATTTCAAGAAGGATGATGCTGAAGACATTGACACAATGTACACAAGACTCAGTTCAATAATAAGTGAACTGAGGTCTTTGGACAAGGAGATAACTTTGTCAGAAGTAAATGACAAGATCCTGATGTGCCTTCCCATCTCTTGGGACTCAAGGATATGGCCCATCAAGGATGGAAGAAACACTGTGGAACTCTCCACAGAAGCTCTGTTGGGAAAGCTCAAGTCATATGAGCAAACTCTAAAGAGCAGAGCTGCTGCAATTGAAGTAAAATCTCCAACACCAACAAAGAAAGAGCATTCTCTAGCTCTTAAGGCTGCTGAGACTTCTGAAGGAAGTCAATCAAATGAGGAGTTACTGGCACTCATTGCCAAGAGGTTCTTCAACATGGGAAGAAGAGACCTCAGAAAGAAGTTCTCCAAGCATGAGGACAAGCCAAGGTATGACAAGACTCCATCTAAAGAAATCATTTGTTATGTTTGCAGCAAGCCTGGACACATTGCCCAGATTGTCCAGAGAAGAAGTACAAGGAGAAGAAACATGAGAAAGAGTACAGGAAGCACCACTCCAAGTCCTCATCACACAAATACAAGAAGAAGGACAAGGGATTTGTGGCTGCTACCTGGAGTGAAACAGAAGAGGATACCTGCTCCTCTAGCTCCAGTGATTCTGAAGAAGAAGAAAAGAAGAAAGCCAAAGAGGTCTGCCTCATGGCCATTGATGCCTGCAGCTCTCTGTCAGCTGCAGAGAATTCTGAAGAAGAAGGAGACAATGAAGAAGATTCCTTTATGGAGGACCAGGTAATCGACTCATTTGACTTCTCATCTCCTGAGTTCAAGCTAAAATTTAAAACTCTATGTTTAGATTTACTATTATCTGAAAAAGAAATTAAGTCACTTAGATTAAAAATAATGGAACTAGACATGGAAGGTACTGAAATAATCAGATTAGAAAAGGAATTAGAGAGCTCAAAAGAAGAAGTAACATTCCTAAAATTAGAACTAGCTAAATCTAAGAGGTTAGAAGAACAATTAAATGGCAGAAGCCTTAAATTATCTGAAATAACCTGTATAGCAAACACTAGGGTTGGTAATGATAAACTAGGCTTAGGTGCTACACCTAGTGAACCCATCCTCCTCACAAAGGAGAGATTTAGCACTCCAGTAAAATTTGTTTCTGAATCAGGAATAAAGAATACTGAGGAAATTGAAAAATGCAAGAAAATTCAGAACAAGATTAAGAAGGAGAATAGGAAGAAAAAATTTCTAGCTTTACAAAAATCGTCGAACATTAATCGACGATCGTCAAACCAATCATCGAACGTCTATCGACGATCGCTGAACACCTTCACCAAGTATGATATCTTTGGTGCAGGAGATCGACGATCTCATCCTGAGTCGTCGACCAGCGATCGACGATCGTTGAATCCAGAATATAACACTACTACAAATGATCGACGATATGGGTTGCGATCGTCGACCGTGGATCGACGATCTGGACTTAAGCTGGAAAATAAATTTCAAACTTCAAGATGTGCAAATCCCAATCACTACCCTAGGATGTTTAATCCTTCAACTGAATGGATTATCCCACCTAGGAGATCACACCCTTTAGGATATAAATCTAAGCCTGCAAAATCTTTTATATCTAGTTTTTCTTTTGTGAAGAATACTGGACCCAAGGTAACCTGGGTCCACAATGTATAACTGTTCTTTCTGCAGGTGAAGACCTATCCAGTCATACATGACAAATGGTATCTGGATAGTGGATGCTCAAAGCATATGACAGGAAAGAAGAAGAACCTGTCAGGTTTCAAAGCTAAGCTGGGACCAAAAGTTGTATTTGGGGATTCCAGCTGTGGACAGACTGAAGGGTATGGCAGCTTCACCATAGGAGCTGTAACCTTCAAGAAAGTAGCTTATGTCTCAGTACTAAAGCACAACCTAATCTCTGTAAGTCAAATGTGTGATGCTGGGTACAAGGTATGGTTTACTGACACTGCTTGCAATATTTCTTTAAATAATACTGTTGTGTTAGTAGGTATTAGAATTGGAAATGTCTATGTTGTAGACTTTAATTCATCCAAATCTGAAGTATGCTTATTTAATGAAGTAACCAGTAATAATACCCTTTGGCATAAGAGACTTAGTCATGTAAATCTGAAAAACATTTCTAGGTTGGCTAAATACAATCTTGTACGAGGTCTACCTTCTTGCCCCTACAAGAAGGAAGGCCTTTGCAAAGCTTGTCAATTAGGTAAGCAAACAAGAAATAGCTTTAAATCAGTTAATAAAAGTGATTCTTCCAGGATTCTGTACTTGCTACATTTGGATTTATTTGGTCCTATCGCTGTACAGAGTCTTGGAGGAAAGTCTTACACTTTAGTAATTGTAGATGACTTCTCTAGGTTCACTTGGGTATTCTTCTTGAGAACTAAGGCTGATAACTTCAAGGTTCTTACAGATTTTCTAAAGTGTATACAGAGTGAGTATTCTACTCAGATTGCCTTGATCAGAAGTGATCATGGTACTGAGTTTGAGTCTCTTCTTATGCAAGAATTCTGTGAGAAGGAAGGTATCAAACATAGCTTCTCTGCTCCTAGAACTCCTCAACAAAATGGGGTAGTTGAAAGGAAAAAACAGAACCCTAATTGAAGCTGCAAGTACATTGTTGGCAGATGCCAACATGCCTCTGTCCTTTTGGGCTGAAGCAGTTAGCACAGCTAACTATGTATTGAACAGAAGTCTGATACATAAACTTAAGGGTAAGACTCCCTATGAATTACTTAAGCAAGTGAAACCTAAAATAGACTATTTTAGAGTATTTGGCTGTGTTGCTTTTGTTCATAACAATAACAAAGAATACCATAGAAAATTTGAGGCAAAAGCTTCAATGGGAGTTTTTCTAGGATACTCTCAAGTAAGCAAAGCCTATAGGGTCCTTAATAAATCCTCTCTTAAGATAGAAGAGTCTGCACATGTCTCTTTTGATGAGACAGTCATGTATTATAAGGAGAAGGACTCTTCCTCTAATAGTACAGTGCAAGTCCTAGGAGTAAGTAAGGATTTGGAAGGTTTGAGACTCACACAGGAGAATCATCCCCAACAAACTCCTCAGGTTGCTCCCTCAGATTCTGAATCTGATGTAGAACTTCTTGAAGTTAAAGCACCTGCTCCAACAGTTGATCAAATTCCACATGAGGAATTAAATCTTGAAACTGTTGAAGATCAGATCATTGTTGAACCTACTGATCTTGTCACACTTAGAGATCACCCTGTATCTCAAGTGATTGGAGACATTTCAGCAGGAGTCCAGACAAGACATCAACTCAACAAAAATGTGATGTTTGCTTGTTTCCTTTCTCAGGTTGAGCCCCTAACCATTAAAGATGCTGAGCTTGATCCACACTGGATTATAGCCATGCAAGAGGAACTTAACCAGTTTGAAAGATGTAAAGTTTGGACTTTGGTTCCAAGACCAAGAGGCCAACGGATCATAGGCACCAAGTGGGTGTTTAGAAACAAGCTTGATGCCCAAGGCATAGTAGTTAGAAATAAGGCTAGGCTAGTAGCTCAAGGCTATAGACAGGAGGAAGGCATAGATTATGATCAGACTTTTGCCCCTGTAGCTAGACTAGAAGCCATTAGGATTTTCCTAGCCTATGCTGCCTATAAAAGATTTAAGGTCTTCCAAATGGATGTGAAGAGTGCCTTCCTCAATGGAGATTTAAAGGAAGAAGTGTTTGTTGAACAACCACCAGGGTTTGTTTCATCAACCTTACCCACTCATGTGTTCAAACTCCAAAAGGCTCTATATGGACTTAAGCAAGCTCCTAGAGCTTGGTATGAGACCTTAGCAAATTTTCTTCTAGAACACAAGTTTGTGAGAGGTGTAGTAGATAGAACCCTATTCATTAGACATCATAAGGACTCACAACTGTTAGTTCAAATCTATGTAGATGACATTATATTTGGTTCTACTGATCCCAAACTATGCAAGAGGTTCTCTGACCTAATGCACTCCAAGTTTGAGATGAGCAGCATGGGTGAGTTATCCTATTTCCTTGGTCTCCAAGTGAAACAGTGTGTTGATGGTATCTTCATTTCTCAATCAAAATATTCCAGAGAGCTGGTTAAAAGATTTGGAATGTCTGATGCTTCATCAATGAGCACACCTATGGCCTCAAATGCAGTTATTGATTCTGATGTCAATGGCAAGTCTGTTGATCAAAAGAACTTTAGAGCCATTGTTGGTTCCCTGCTGTATTTGACTGCAAGTAGGCCTGACATAATGTTTGCTACATGCCTATGTGCTAGGTTTCAGGTCAACCCAAAGGAATCTCACTTAACTCTTCTCAAGAGGATTTTGAGATACCTTAAGGGATGCCCTAACTTAGGACTGTGGTACCCAGCTGAGTCAGGATTTGAATTAATTGGATATTCAGATGCTGATTATGCTGGTTGTAGAGTTGACAGGAAAAGCACCTCAGGGACTTGTCAGTTCCTGGGAGAGAGACTTGTCTCTTGGTTTTGCAAGAAACAGGCATCTGTGTCTACTTCAACTGCTGAGGCTGAATATATAGCAGCAGCTAGTTGCTGTTCACAGATCCTGTGGATTCAAAATCAGCTAGTGGATTATGGGTACACACACTCAAACACAAAAATTCTGTGTGACAGTACCAGTGCAATATCAATTGCTCAAAATCCTGTGCACCATTCCAGGACCAAGCACATTGAGATTAGACATCACTTTCTGAGAGATAATGTGGAAAAGAACAAGATAGTAATGGAATTTATATCCACAGACCTGCAGAGAGGAGATATTTTCACTAAGCCCCTTGATGAACAAAAGCATTTGTTCTTCCTGAACCAGCTTGGCATGATTAATGGTTCAGAGTAGTGAAAATTTGGTTAGTTTTGTTTTCTGTCTAAAATCGTCGAACGACTGCTCGACGATCTTCGAACAGGTCAGAACTATCGTCGACCAACCGTCGACGACAGCTCGTTCTGTAGTAAGGCAGAAATCGTCGACCAACTGGTCAACGATCTCTCCTTAGGTATCTATCGTCGACCAATGGTCGACGACAGATTTTCTGTGCTGGGTGGAGAATCGTCGACCATCATATATTGATCGACGATCGTGGTAATTGCTTGTAGTCGGTCGATGTTTACCGATTAGTCAAACATTGACTATCGTCGATCTTTATTCGACGACCGATTTTATTCCGGGTTCGACGATCGCAGATTTGTTTCTAATAGTCGATTTAGGTCTGAAGATCGTCGTCCTTCCGCTCCGTCTTTTCATATTCCTTCTTCTGGCTTAGAATTCGCTCTCGAACTCTAATCCCGCGCGATTCTCTTCTCCCCTGTTTTGCTTCTCGATTCGCCATCTTCTCTCAAATCCTATGGCGATTCCTTCTGCTGTTCTCTTCGGAATGAAGTTCGACACTGGATTCTGTGTCGACTTTGATTCTTTCAGTCGATGTGATCAACCAATCCAAGATATTCTGCAGCTGTGTGAAGACCAAGGCCTCAAGAAATTTATGTCGTTCTCTCCTAAGATTCATATACCAGAGATTCGTGAATGGGTATATACTTCGTCCTCCAGCGACGACGCCATGACAGGAAAGATAAATGGCGAGGAGGTCATTCTGACTCCTGAAGTATTGACTGAGCTGTTTGGACTGCCAACAGGAACTGAGGACTATGAGCAAACTGCAGAAGAATATGGCCGCATGCTATCTGTGATGGGCCATGCTGAGGGTATTCCAGCTAAGTTGCTAAAAATAAACCTGTCTCCAGAGTACAAGTTTCTGGCAGACCTGGTGGGCAAGGTTGTTTTGGGAAAACACTCGGCTCACGACAACATCAACAGGCAACAGTTTGCCCTGATGTCAGCTTTGGTGAATAAGGCACAGATTGCCTGGGGAAAAGTTCTGTTTGAACTAATAAGGAGAAAGAACAATCAGAAAGAAGTAAATCTTGCCAGGGTATTGGGTGTGTTTCTATATGTGAAAGCACCCCTGCTGCTTGTGTCTGCACCCTCCGCAGTCAACGCCAGCAAGAGGTTGGACCCCTCTCTATTCAAGAAATCCCAAAGGATTATCAAGAAGTCAGCCAGGGTTGATCCTAACCCTCCTTCAGACACAAGGGCTGATTCGGCCGCTCTCCCGCTTACTGGGGAAGGCTCAGCAATCCCTTCATCCTCCCTCTTTACCCCTGCATCCTCATCTCCTGCATTACTTTCTACAACACCTGCAGTGCCACCACAACATGCATCCTTCATTCCACCTGCATCTCCACACCAGTCACCAACACCACAACATCTGGCAGCTTCAGCCAGTGTTGACATGGTGACTGCTACCATCCTCACGCATCTTTCTCAACATGAATCCCACACTCATGTTGATGTTCACCCATCTCCACATGACTCATTTGATTATGTGGCAGATCATCCTGCTTCCATTCCATCCACCTCCACATCATCAGCATTTCAGATAACTCCTGAATTGCTTGCACATATTGTCGAGCTCATTACTCCCTCCATCCAAAAAATGATTGAGGCTGCCAATGCCCCTCTCATTGCATCCATCAATGCCCTTACTCAAGCCATAAAATCATCTCATCCCTCTGCTGAGCCCTCTTCTGTAAGATGCATGACTCCAGTTCCCACTGAAGTCATGCAGGGGGAGATGTCTGTTGAAGTGGTCTCAGGTGATGCCCTGACCCTTCAGGACAATTCTTCTCTTCCCCTTCAAGGAACTGTAGAAGAACCTCAAGAGATTCCAGAGAAAGAACCAGAAGGTAAACCTTAAAATTCTTCCTCCAAAGGTTATAATCAGGACTTCAATTTGATATTTGTATCTAACAAAGACATTCACTCCCTAGTGAATCTAGCTTCTGAGGAAGAAGTTCCTGAAAAAGAAAATGAGGAAGTCCCCATGGTCACCTGTGAGTATGATGCTGCTCAACCTGATGGTATTGCTTTATTTAAGATTCTAATTAATTCAAACTCCAACTTAGAGTTAATTTCTTATCCCTTCCTTTCCATCACAGCTGCTGATGACCTTACATCAGTATTGCAAGTTGATGCTGCTAAGTCCTTTGATTCTGATAAAGACTTGGAATCATTTCTTAACTCAGACTGTGAGTTCTCACTCACATCTACTCCTTTTGTTCTTCCTCCTCAAGAGATAGTGGTCCCTTATAGACCTGAGTACCTTGATGACCCCTTGGTCAAAGATACTCTTTTCTTTTCCTGTATGGCACTCCTCTTGTGCCTTGCAGAGGTGTCTATCCCTGATGTCACTGAACATCTAGAAGGAATTATAACCTCCTTCCTAGATGCAAAGTGGTATCCTGTGTAGATCTTCAGGTAATCCTATCTATTACCTGTTGTTTGTTCACCTTGGGGGAATATTTTATTCCCACTTGGCTGTTAACCTATCTCTCTTTGCATGCAGGCACAACCATAAATGCTGCTGCTGCTGAAGACATCAACATCCCTGCTGATGCTGCTGCTGAAGAAATTGAAGATGTGCAAGATAGGGCAGACAATGCTCCCAAGATGACTGAAATGGACTCAAGCTCAGGTACTCTAAACATTGACCAATTTATAGCCTTTGTGGCTGAGAATATTGCCTCTGAGTACATTGAAGGGATGGCTAATTATCATCTGGATTCCCTAGCCATCTCTCTAGAGAAAGCATCTGCCCCTGCAGATATCGTCATCTTTTCTCCACCTATCCTTACCTATCCTCTATCCATTCCTTCTATTGCAGAACTGGTCCCCAAGACAGTTCCTGAGTTGTATCCAGAATCAGAACTCTGGAAGAGGTCTCCAAATGTGGATCTTGATGCCCTCCTTAGGCAAGATGCCATTGAGGAAGCTAAAGAGAAAGAAGAAAGAGAAAAGAAAGACAAAGCTGAACCTGCTGCTAAGGATCCTTCTGAACAAAACTTTGATGATTATGCTGGCAGAACCTCATCCCACTTCTCTGATGATGATGATCCTGAAAATTCTGATAGCTCCCAAAAGAAGAAAAAGGCTGTAGCCCAGAAAAGAAAGGCATCTGCTCCTCCTGCTGCTAATCCAGACAAGGATGTTCCCTATTTTATTCTGAAGGGAATTGATCCCAAGAGCAAAGAATTTCAGCCTTGGATGAAACTTTCAAAGAATCAGACAAGAGAGAATAAGAGAAGAAAAAGATATGACACTCCTGTTCAGAAATTCCCCCCCAGAGGTCCTCCTCCACCTCCTGGTGCTGGAGCCTCTGGAAGTCTCTCTTCTGCCCCCTCTGCAAGGTCAGCCAGTTCTAACACTTCTCAGACCTACCAAAGAAGGAGTAACCAAAGCCAGGGAGGCCAAGATGTATCAGGACAGGGAAGAAAAAGAAATGACAATGCTCTCGTGGAACAAATAAAGGAGATGATTTTTCAACAACCTACATTCTCTCCTCCTCCTTCTCCTAAAAAGAAAATTTCAGAATGGAAACCTTCTCCTCCCAGGAAAGGTCCATCCTCTTCTTCAAGAAAACCTGCTGCTGCTGAGACAACTGAATCAAAAGGAAAAAGAGTGGTCTTTTTAGAAAAATCCCACAAAAAGTTCATTGAGCTTGCACCTCCAAGATCTCTATATGCTCAAACTGATCCTAAGAAGGCTGTGCAGATTCCTCTTGATTCAAGCAAACTTGCTACAGCTCTTCAAAGGAACATGGAGATTGCAGCTCATACAGATACTGATAGACCTCCCTCTCCATCAGATAAAACTGAAGCTGAAAGGATTGCCTCTATGGCAAGATTCAAAGAGTCTATTGCACTAAGCATGATGGAGAGAGCCAAATCTCAAGGACTAGATCCTACAGCTTACTCAACAATGTCTGAATTCAGAGAAAAGGAACTCAGCAAATTTCAAGTCAATCCAGAAGCTTTTAATACTGAAGAATACATGAAGCTACATCTTGCTGCAGTTCTACCAAGCTATGCTGAAAAGAAAATCATTGGTGAACATGACCTAATGCTATCTAAAAGACAAGCAGCAAATCCCAACAGAGAGATTATTTTCAAACCAGCTGTAACCCCTAAAAACTCATCTGATGCTAAAACCTCTGATAAATCTGCTTGATACTTTATAGTTCTGCTGATTTATGTTTTTTTTGGTGGATTGCCTGTGTTTTATTTTGGTTAATATCTGTTTTTGTTGCTGTGTGCTTTAGTTTTTAGATTGGATTGGATAACATAACCCAAATAGGGGGAGATTGTTGGTACCCTAGATGTGATTTGGCTTATGTAATCCCTTTCCAGCCCCTCCTGATCCATATAAAGATATATGATCATGTTTAGACTCTGTTTAGTCTCCCTAGGGCAGTTTATAAACTGACCTAGAGCTTAGGTTAGAAGTTCTAGATGTTTTTGTGGTTAAGGCTTTTCCGTTCGACCATCGTCGAACGAGGCCTCGCGATCGTCGATCATTGGTCGACGATAGCAGGGCTATTAAATCGTTGAAGTCAAGACAATTATCGTCGACCGTTGGTCGACGATCTCAGAGCAAGCTTACTACGCTCTGAAGGTTGGTCGACGATCTGTCATCAACAGATCGACGATCGTGTTCTTGCTTCATGATTTTTGTCTCGACAGATATTTGCCTTTGCTGGTCGACTATCTGTTAGCTGGTCGACTATCTGTTAGCCGGTCGACGATCTATTAGCTGGTCGACGATTTCTGGTCGACGATTTCTGTTCCGACAGATTCCTGCTATTAGTCGACGATCTGTTTGCAGGTCGACGATCATCGAACTCCTGTTCGACGATTTCTGTCTGCTTTTATCTGTTCGTATTTATTTTATTCCTTGGTTTATTTCCAAGTGTTTTAACGTGTGGTTAGAAAGATTTTCTGAAGAATGTTTTTGCTAATTTATGGCTTAAATTCAAATGAATTATTTACCAAATATGTCAAGCATAAATTACGGGATTTCGTATTTTGATAAAGCATTTTTGTCTTATTATACAAAATATATTGCCAGGCTGTATTCTAGCCGTTGGCGGTGTATGCTATTTCCAAGAACGATAAATCTTTATGCTGAGATATTTTCCTATTCATTTATTTCCTTATTGGGACTGACAGAAAGTTAATAGGTCATTCTATTCCTATTGCTATATTCTATTTTGAGATAATCTGTTGCAGGGCTCGAGAATTCAAATCAATAGAGCCGTTCCAAAAGAAAAACGTGAAGACATATTTAAGAGAGATTCTTCTCTCAGCAAAAAAAGAAGTTACAGACACAGAGAAATATTATTCATTCGCTTAAGCATCATCAGAGCAGCTCTTCACAATCTCACAACAAGAAGAAGAAAAGTTTTCCTGAAGCAAAAGCCCAGAGCAATCATCTTTCATTCTCAAGTCTCCTGAGCATCTGCTTAGAGTTTTTAAGACTTCAGAAAGAGCTCCAGCTCTGCTTCAAGTGCTCCAGAATCTTAAGACCTGATAAAAATCAGTCTTCA